>CAUYRH010104555.1:0-112419 GCA_963574655.1 Perodicticus potto
TTTTTTTTTTTTTTTTTTTTTTTTTGAGACACAGTCTCCCTATATCACCCTGGGTAGAGTGCTGTGGCATCACCGACTCATAGCGACCTCCAACTCTGGGCTTACGCAATTCTCTTGCTTCAGTCCCAAAGAGCTCATTTACCCACTTTTTAATAAAAAGGGTTTTTTATTTTTTTTGAATGCTCTCTCTGTCTCCCTCTGAAAAGATCAAGGGGAAGGCATTGGATTCTGAGTTGGAAGCTCTAAGTTCAGTTTAAAGAAAGTCATAATGTTTGTTAATTATCTTTAAAGTCTACATTTACATAATGAAGAAACAAATACTTTCTGGAAAAAAGTAATTGAAGGATTAGTAAGGTAATAAATTGAAAAATTAAAGAAATTATCCTTTAGAGAATAAAGCTATAAGATATCAATGCCATGTTTGTTTACAGGCTGTCTTTGGCAAAGAAATGACTGAATTATTGAATAATTGAGCACATAGGCGACTTAATGAAGATAGCTGAAATCAAACAAAAACAAATTAACTGTTGACTCCTATTTGTCGCAGCGATTCCAGTTAGCTGACTTTAGGCTGATGGCTCAGCAGTCGTGAAAAGGTTTCTCAAAGAGCATGAACTCAAATAGTGCAGTCACTGGCTTTATAATCCTTAGAGTCCTGGTTTTACTCACTTCATCAAACCCTATCTGCTTTTTATTTTTACTATGGGACATAGTATTTTTTCTTAAATTTCTGCAGCTTCTTAATTCCTTGAGCTGTCTTAAATTTCTTCAGCTTTATGTACCACGAAAATGACAAAATCAGTCACTAACTGGCAGGGTGACGACCAGGACGGTGCTTAACTGCCCTGGAATAGAAACTGTTTAGTATTGAGTAAATTAGCACACAGTTAGGTTACTATTATTTAATAATGCTTTAAACCAATTAATTTGTAAACCGAAGGTAATTATTGACCTGCTCAACACACAAAAAAGGTCTTCTTAAGGAATGTAAAATACATCAACCTATTAGATCACATCAGGAAAAAAAAAGAGAAAGAAAAAAGTAATAAGCAGGACATGATAACGAGGAAATAACCAATCAGAGTTACTTCAAAGAATCTTGAGTTCTTTGCACACAGCTCTGATAATCTAGATGTAATCTAATTTTCACGGCAAACATACATGGCAAGAATTATTCTATCATTGTAGAAATCTAAGTAAAAATTACCACAGAAGAAATGAAGTTGTAAAAAAATATAATTCTACCTTTAGAGACAAAGTACTTGAATAAACAGTTTAATATGACAGCAATATAATTAATTAAAGTAAGAAACAATTCTTATGTCTTTTTAACTGTTTCTAAAAATAGAAAAAAAATTGCAAATTATTTCTATAAACTTATCCTGGATTTATTTCTCTTTTCATCTTTATAAAATGCTATAAACAATTTTTTTCTGTGTTCCTTCTATATTTTTAATTTGGATACTGACGTTCTTTATACTATTTTTTTGGTTGTTTCTTAATACAAGTATTTTAGGTAATAAATTTTCCTTTTTACTTATTTGGTTATATATTTCCTCAAAATTTTTTTTATTAATCTGGGTAGACACCTAGTAAAGAGATTGGGAGATAAAAGAGAAGGTCTACTTTTAACTCTTTGAGAATTCTCCGTACTTCTTTCTAAAGAGGTTGGATTGGCTCGCAGTCCCACCAGCAGCGTAAAAGTATTCCCTCCTCTCCACATCCACGCCAGCATCTGCAGCTTCGAGACTTTGTGATGTGGGCCATTCTCACTGGGGGTTGATTTTTATTTCTCTGCTGATTAGGGACGGTGAGAATTTTTTCATTAAGTTTATTAACCATTCCTCTATCTTCTTCAGAGCAGGTTCTGTTCATGTCTGTCTTGCCCGGTGATAAATCAGATTGTTTCCTCTTTTATTTGTTGATTAATTTGAGTTCTCTGTAGATTCTAGTTATCAGCCCTTTGTCAGATTCATAACATGCAAATTTCCCATTCTGAAGGTTGTTTGCTTCCTTTAACAGCTGCGTCCTTACTTATGCAGAAGCTTTTTAGCTTGGTTAACTCCCATTTATAAATTTTGTTGCTGCTGCGATTGCCACTGAAGTCTTCTTCATAAAATCTTTCTTCAGGCTGTGGTCATCAAGAGTTTTTCTTATGCTTTCTTCTAGAATTTTTAAAGTTTTGTTCTTAGATTTAAATCTTTTATCCCTCGTGAGTCTGTTTTTGTAAGTAGTGAGAGATGCAGGTCCAGTTTCAGTCTTTTACCATGAGGGCGTTTGAACTAAAACGTTCATCACAGCCCATTTCACAATGGCCAAGATGCAGAACAAATCCAAACATCAACCCATGAATGGATTAATAAACTGTGGTATATGTATATTGTGGAAGATTATTCAGCCATTCAAGGAGATGGAGACTTTATATCTTTTGTATTAACCTGGATGGAGTTGAAGAACATTCTCCTTAGTTAAGTATCATAAGAATAGAAAAGGAAGTATCCAATGTACTCAATACTAATATGAAGCCAGTAGATAAAAAACTACATGCCCAAGGGAGAGATAATCGTAATTAGAATCAAGTGCAGGGGGGAGGGAGGAAGGAGGGAGAAGGGGGGGCGGAATGGGGGTTGGTAAACTCTCGGCTAGTGGGCAGAGTGGAAGGGTGTCTGGCACACCACCCTGCTGAGGGGCTCAACTACAACTTGGACTTTAACAAACGCTAACAATGTAACCTAATCATTTGGACACTCATATTAATCTGAAATTTAAAAAATAAAAATAAAGAAGCATTAGAAGATGTAGCTTTCTATTAATGGCTAAGATTTGTGAAATCCTGCATTTGTTAAAGGAAAATTTGTGTTTTCATTTTTTAACACAGTGTTTTTTTTTCTTTTTTAATTACTATAAAACACCTTGAAAAGCCAAATTTGCCCTGAAATGATAAATTTTATCTTAAAGCTCAAACTAACCCATTATATAGTAAACGGAAGCTTTGCTACTGTTGACAAGTTCTTTAAAAATGTAATTTATATGAAAGAGACTTACCTGTACTTGGTAAGTCCTAAGAGAGAAATATGGAAAAGGGAAAAGAGAAAATTTAGAAATATACAGGCATGTTTGGAAATTAGGTAATTGAGAGAAAAATATAATGAAGACTATTTTTGGTGAAAAATAAATAAATCAAAAATTTATATTAATACACGGTAATTGTTTGTGTTCATGGGATACATGTGATGTCTTGATACATGCATACAGTGTATAGTGATCAAATCAGGGTTTTCAAAGTATCCTTCACCTCCAAACTGCGTCATTTCTTGGTTTTGAGAAACCTTCAGAACTTCATGTCTAGTGATGTTGAAATATGCAATAAATTATTGTTAACTACAGGCACCCTGCTGTGCCATGGAGCACTGAGCCTTGTCTTTTCCATCTGGCTGCGTGTTTGTGCCCATTAACCAACCTTTTATCTCAGACTCTGGTAACCACCATTCTATTCTCCACCTTCACAGATCAGCATTGTTAGTTCCATGTCTGAGTATTTCACTCAACAGAATGACCTCCAATTCCATCTATGCTGCTGCGAATAACAGAGTTTCATTATGTTTTTATGACTGAACAGTATTCCATTGGGCATGTATATATATCACATTTCCTTTATTGATTCACACATTGATAAACAGGTTGATTTCATATCTTAGCTCTTGTGAATAGTGTTGCAATAATTATGGAGGTGCAAGTATCTCTTTGATATACTGATTCCTCTTCCTTTGTACGAATGTTCAGTATTGTGATTGTGTGATAGTTGCAATTTTAGTTTTTTGTAAACCTCCATACTCTTTTCCATAATGGCTATATTAATTTACCCTTCCACCAACTACCAACACTGTCTGAGTTCTTTTCTTCTCTGCATCTCACCAGCATTGGTTATCTTTGATCTTTTTGGCAATAGTCATTCTAACTGGGGTAAAATGACATCTGCTTGATTTGCATTTTCTCACGATTACTGAGGTTTAGCAGTTTTTACATAAACCTACTTGTTTTTTGTATGTCTTCTTTAAGAAATGTTTACTCATATCCTTTGAGAATGTTTCAGTGGATTTATTTTTTTCTATTTGTGTTCCTGCATGTGCTGGCCACCTGTTGATTGTTGGTTATTGAATATTTTGTGAATATTTTCTCCATTCTACAGGCCATTTCTTTGTTCTGTTGATTTTTCAGATTCTGCTCTGCAGAATCTTTTTAGATAGTACCTTTTGTCAATTATTGTTTTTGTGCCTGTGCTTCTGAAATATCATCCATATTTTTTTCCTAGACCAATGTTCTGAACTGTTTCCCATGTCTTTTTTTCTAGTAATTGTGTATTTGGGGGTCTTATGTTCAAGTCTTTTTATTTGTAACATATAACAGTTTACTTATGGTAATTTTTGGAACATGTTATATTTGAGATCCTCTTTGAATGGACATTAAAAGGATCTATTTGTTTACTTGTGCTTTTTTTCTTTTCTACTACTACTCAGCTATAGTTATAGGATATTTTGTGCTCATTTTATTTTCTAAATTTACTGTACATGTCTTTGGGTTTTCCTGCTATTAATCATTTAAATGTTTAAATTTTACTTAAAGTTAATTAGGTTTTCCATCTATCTCTTTGGATAATTTGAAAGCTTAAACAGTGGCTATAAATGTATTGCAATTTAAATGTTATTCTAATTTATTAAATAATTATATGAGTTTCCAATTTTAACATAACTTATCCTATAGCATGAATTTTTAAGCAAGACTACTATGCTACTGCTATATAGAAGATATTGAGACTTCAGATACTTAATAATATTTTGCAAGAATACTATACACACAATTTAATTCATTATGATAAATTTAGGCACCTTTCTCCTTGTATTTGTATGAAATATACTGGCGCGGGAACCTGGAATCCATTTTTATTAAAATCATATGCAAATATACATCTGTTCTCTTCCATCAGAGATTTAATTTTAAAAGAGAAATTATTTAAATTCAATTTAAAAACTGTTAATGAATAGTTTAAAATCTGAGATTGTCTTGTGTAGTGAAGAACAAAATATGCCTCCTTCCAATAATATAGACAATTCATAAGTGCAAATCCCTTTACACAAGTTCATATAAGCAGGTACCACAAATCTCTGGATATTTCATCTTTTATGCATTTATTTTAATGAAGCAAAATTGAAAAACCGTGCAAAAAATTTAGTCTACTCAAAATGCATTACAATGTTCAAAAGTAAAAGGTAGAGTCAAGCTGTCTCTCCATGCTCTGATTCGTTTGACAGTTTTTGTAGAAAAGAAGCACAATTGTGTACTGAATTGTGTTTTAACTTCTCCAGGTAGATAAGGGGTTTGATAGGAACAAAAATTAGAGATGTCTTAGATAAAACAGAGCAGAAGACAATAAATCTTAATGGGAAAATTAAAAATCATGGTACCGAGGGGGGTGGGGCCTTGGGGCCTTGGTGTGTGCCACACCTTTTGGGGGCAAAACTCAATTGTAAGAGGGACTTTACCCAACAAATACAACTAGTGTAACATGGTTTCTTGTACCCTCAATGAATCCCCAACAATAAAACAAACAAACAAAAAAAATAAATAAATCATGGTACCAAGAACGTGGGCCCATATTTCTGGATGTCACTTGTAGTCTCAAATTGATATTATAGGGAAAGTAATTTTGAGAAACTAAACCCTGCCTCATGAGTATGAAGGCACATGCTTTGATGCGTTCAAGTAGATTTTGTTAGATATCTGATAAGAGAAGACTTAAAGAACCAAGAGGACTTGAAAGAAAGAAAGAGAAAAAGCACTTGTGTACCCCAAGTTGGATAAGTAGTAGGGTTTTCAGGGAGCGACTGCTGCTCTGTGGTTAATTCTATCAAATTAGGCCATTTTATGATGGATATTGATATGTTATGATCTGCTGAATTTGACAATAGTTACATTCCAACAGACATGCACTTTATGGTTTAGTCTTTCTTTGTAATAAAATACAATTCAAAATTTTAAGCTTATAGAAGAAAACCACCGTGCGTGCCCCTTCACCGCTGAAATCTCCGCTGTGCTCAGTGGGGTTGTCGGGGCTACACTTCGTTTCCCTTCCAGCTGCGCAGGAGACCAGAACGCTCTGTGCACAGCGCCAAGATCTGAATTTGTGTCTTTGCTTTGGCCTTTAGCAAAGGGGATGGTGGAGAAAATACTTCTGTGTCTCAACTTTCTCATGAGTAAAATGCAGATAAAAATATAGATTCAGTGGGACTGAGATACGACAGATAACATTAGGTAAATTTTATAATTTGCTTTATAATTTTCTCAGATTCTATCCACAGTATTTTATAAAAATTGATTGTATTTATAAGATGCCTCTGGAAAAACAAAACTCAAAATTTTCTAATTCTTTCTAATATATTTATAATGTACCTGATAATCATTCTTGTTTTTTTTTTGAGACAGAGCCTCAAGCTGTCACCCTGGATTCGAACCCGCCAGCTCAGGTGTACATGGCTGGTGCCTTAGCCTGTTGAGCCACAGACGCTGAGCCGTGATGATCATTCTTAAATAGAGTCATTTCTTCATCAGTATTCTTGGTGAGATTTAAGCCTTCATGACCAAGGCATCTGCTGTACATAATGAATTAACTTAATTCTTGTGTATGGAGAATGGTGCTAGCTGAGGAATAGCCTTAATAGAACTAAAAATCCCCTAACTCTTATCATTATTATTATTATTATTATTATTATTATTTAGAAGAGAAACACCAGTCAAGATAGCTATATGTTTATTTTATTTAATTCAAAATTTTCCTAAATTCTTTTATAATGCATTTTTGGGAGTCATCAGAGTAGAGACGATCTCTCTGAATTTTGCTACCATTCTGTAATTTCAATTCAACTACTCAGGTGAGGCAGAATGTGTAATTTCAATAGAAAAATTAAATGTTTTACTTTAGAAAAATTAAAATTAGCTTGAAATGCATATTTTATAAAAAGCACTTGAAGATTTTCTCAGATCACATATATCCTACAAAATTTACACCGAAGATGTGAAGACATAAAAATGCAATATCAGTTTTAGGGTTATTTTTGTTTGTTTAGTTTTGTTTTTTTGATAAGATCTCACTCTGTCAGTCTGGATAGAGTGCAGTGGCATCATCACAGCTCACAGCAGTCTCAAACTCCTTGGCTCAAGCCATCCTCCTGCCTCAGCCTCCCAAGTCGCTGGGACTACAGGTGGATATACCACACCCTGCTATTTTTTTTCTATTTTTGATAAAAATGGAGTCTTACTATTGCTCAGGCTGGTCTGAAACTCCTGACCTTGAGCAGTTCTCCTGTCTGGTCTTCCCCAAGTGCTAGGGTTATAGGCCTGAGCCAGCTCACTCGGAACAATATATATATTTTTTCCTATTCACATTTTAAAGAGTCATGCGTAGTATCTGTATCTAGGAACAGTGTGCATGAGACTCTTTCTTGTTACTCCAATCGGAATCTGCTGAGCTGGCATAGTCAATACCACAGTATCATTTTAATTAAAACATTTATATCATTGTCCTGGAAGTGAGTTATAGAAATAATGGTACTTCCGCACAATGGGATACGATTCAGCCTTTGAAAAGTGAGGCAGATCCGCCAGTACCATGTGGAAAGATTCTCACCTTGTGCTAAAAAGAGGTAGAGCACTTTGGCTTACTACATCTTATATTCAAACAGGTAAAACAGAAACTGGTAATTAGGAATCATGAGCCTGGATGCAGGTTGGAGATGAAGAAATCTTTGAAAATGAAAAAATTTAACATGTTAATAAAATGTAAATTTCTGGTGTGAATCCTCAATCTAAAGCATAATAATTTAATGCCTAATTTATTATATGGTTTTATGACCCAGAAATTCTACTTATGAGTATCTGGTCAAGAGAAAAGAAATCTAGCTCTGAGCCTGTGGCTCAAGTAGTTAAGGTGCCAGCCAGATACATCTGAGCTGGCAGGTTTGAATCCAGCCTGGGCCTGCCAAACAACAATGAGGGCTGCAACAAAAAATAGCTGGGAGTTGTGGTGGGCGCCTGTAGTCCCAGCTACTTGGGAGGCAGAGGCAGGAGAATCGCTTGAGCCCAGGAGTTGGAGGATGCTGTGAGCTGTGATGCCACAGCACTCTAGCCACGGTGACAGTTTGAGGCTCTGTCTCAAAAAAAAAAAAAAAAAAAAAAAAAGAGAGTGTGAGAGAGAAGAAAGAAATGCATTTTTTCATTTTAGAGAACACAAAGTGAACTGGAGGTAGGACAGATGCTGAGTAAAAATCATCCAGGCACAGAGAGAAAAGGCATTGCATGACCTTCTTTATACTATATGGGAAGAATCTAGAAAGTCAACCTCATAAGCAGAGAGTGGAATAGTCAGTGCCTGGGGCTGGTGCGTACGAGGTAAATGGGAAGATGTTTGTCAAAAAGCACCAAGTTTTAGCTAGACCAGAGGAAAGAGTTCTGGAGGTCTAATTCACAGCATGGTGTCTAATGATAATGAATAATAACATATCATATGCTTGCAAATTGCTAGAAGAATATATCTCATGTTTTCATTAACAAAATGATAAACTACACAGTAATAGATATGTTAACTAGCTTGATCTAATCATTTCTTCGTAGGTCTGTATGGATAGATACATGAAAACATCATGTAGATACTAGAACTGTCAGGGTCCTGACAATTCCTATTTTTATTTGTGAGTCAATTATACCTTAAGGTAGATTAAAGCAAAACTAATAGAGACTCAAAATATACTTAGAAAAGATGTTTCTAAGATGATGAAAATTAAATTCTGTTGCTTTTGGAGTACAACCAAATTTCTGGATACAAAATAATACACGTAGGACGTAGAAAGTGCCCTTATATTTATATTTACCGGTTGAGGGAGCCCTGCCATTTCCACTTTTCTCTATTCGTAACCAGAAAACAGAATGCCAATAAATTAAAGAAGAAAATGATCTTCAATATGTTTACTTGCTAGCAACTCAACAAGCTTCAATCATATTTGTTTTGAAAAAATAAGTTTTCAGGATATTTAAACATGGAAATAGTGTATTTATGGAAACATACGTGATTATTATGATGGCACAAACTTGATATGATTTATAAGCATCAATGTAGAATGTTAATGAGTAATTAAAAATGTCCTTAACGTTTAATTACATGATTTTTCAGTTGGGATGACCTGCTGTTGTCTCCAGTAAAATTCAGACACCCTTTGTAGCATATCTGATATTTATCCTTAAGTGTATTTAATTCAATCAACAGCAACCAACGTATTTTTATTTCATGTCTCATCCAACTTGTGAATACTAAGTCATATGCATATTTTCTGACATTAATCTCTAAAGGAATTTTAAAAAAGAAGATTTACATTTTCACTTATAAATTTCAATTAGTGAAAAACTCCTCAGATCATTATTATTAATCTTAATTCTAAGATTTAATTCCTTTTTTTAAAATCAAAAACCTTTCAACTTCACCAGTTATAGTAACATCAGAGTTTTAAATTACCTAAGAGAAACGATTTTTAAAAAAATTCCTCTGCCAGCTCTCATAAAATTTCCCCCCTTTCTCCCCTTAAGAAGCAACATTATGCAAGGACCTCTATTCCAGGACAATTCCTTTTATTTTTCATCACGCTTACAATTTAATCTTAAATTTTATTCTATATTTTTAAATGTACTATATTGAGTTTATTGTAAAGTGAAATTACGTAATCTAATATTTTTCTACTTGCCCATAATTTTCTGGATTTCTTTCGTTTCATGATGTATTTGCTGCCTTTTAGTATTTCTTCCTTCTTTCTGGTTCCTTCCCCTCTTACCACCACCCATGGGAAGGATCACCTTGCATTTCTAGGTTTACTGGAAAAATTCCTCCAAGTACCTTCCTGTCTAGTTCCTAACTTATATATGATCACCTACCCCCCAAATATTCTTTGCTCATTCATGCATTCAACACAACCTATATTGCCTTCTGCATATTGTTAGCTTTCTCTAGAAAAGTTTCCTGAGAGCAAAAATACCGAATGGGTCATGCTTAGTTATAAGACTTCAACTAAAAGGAATCACGGGGGGAGGAAAGGAAAACACAACCTTTTAAAATCTCAGAACATGCAGGTAAAACAGTAAAAATCAAGTGAATTCAGGAAATTGCCAATTGAGCTAAAGCAAAACAATTCTTCCTTAGAATTTATTCATATGATGGGGAAAAACAAAAATAGCAATAAATTCTACTGTTAAATTCCAAGTGCTCTAAGCTCAGTTCCATGACCACGATTTTCTTTACTTGATTTTAGAAATTGCTGCACCCGGCTTCCTACTTCTCTATTTGCTCAATTAGATTTTTTCACAGCTACAGATATTGCAACTGAGGTATCTGAGTCTTCATCGTACACTCTCCTGAATATTTGTTTACCTTTGACTCTTTGTGCTAAGAACCAGCAATCATGGCTTGCTTCTGGGTGTGGGGTCTGTGCCTGTAATGAGAGTTACTGGGGAACAGAGGAAGGAGGATTTCTGAGGCCAAGAGTTCCAGACTGGCCTGAGCCACAGGGTGAGAAACTGTTCCAAATAAAAGAAATAAAAAGACAAAAGAAGGAAAGAAAGAAAGGAAGGAAGGTAGGAAGGAAGGAAGGGAGGGAGGGAGGGAGCGAAGGAGAGACAGAGAGAAACTTGCTTCTTGCACTTAACTCAGTAGTGATGGTTGGCTATGGAAATTAAGGAAATGTTTCAATGAAGCTTTCTGTAATAGGCTTTATTTTTTAGAAAACTTTGCTTTGCAGCCAAGTAAAGAGGGAAGCACAGATTTCCCACATAGCCCCCTGCCTCGTGTGTGTCCCCCACAGGTGGTGCATTTGTTAGAGCTGACGAACCTCACTGACTCATCTTTATCCCCCAACGTCCATCTGGAATGTCAGATCATTGGAATCAGACAGTATTGTAGTCGCACCCTTTACTTATCCACTCACTTACCGAGGAACATCTTAGTTACTTCTGAGTTCTGGCCATTATGAACAAAGCTGCTATCGCCATCTGTGGGCAGGTTTTTGTGTGGACATAAGTTGTTAATCCCTTTGGGTCAAGATCAAGCAGCGCATTTGCTGGATAACATATTAGGAGAATGGTTTTGCAGGAAACTGCCACCACCTTCAAATGTAGCTGTATCCTGTCACGTCCCTCCAGCAATGGGAGAGAAGGTCTGTCACTCCGAGTCCCCCCAGGTGCTGTTACCAGTGCTCTGGACATCTGTCCTGCTCCTGTAAACAAGTGCATGCTGGTATCCCGTTGCTGTTTGACTTGCATTTCTCTGAAATACACGGTGGGTAGCATCTTTGTTCGTATGCTATTTGCCTTCTCCATATTCTTTAGCTTCGTGCCATTAAGGATTTTGGCACATTTTGTAATTTGGTTTTTGCTTTATTGCTGCTGATCTTTAATTGTTCTCAGTATACTTTGGATAAGACTTTAAGAAAAAGAAGAAACGAAGCACTATTCAGTTTATATTAAAAAAATTGCTCTTGATGGAGTAACAACCACGATTTTATTGGTAACTGGCCATACAGATAAAAGAAAGCCAAAGTGATTATCAAATTTGTCAAATTATTAGTTCACTCATATTCCATGTCTAAGTACAAATGGTTGGAGATTTTATGAAAATGTGTGAAATCTAGGTAAATGCGAGGTCATGTACAGAAGAAATTCATGTTGAATTATATACTATTAAGAAAATAAAATAGGTTATAGTAGACTCAGCTTTAGAAAGTATAAGGCTTTTAGAAATATGATAATTAATTTGTATTATTCATTAACATTAGACATAAAATATGCTCAAACACAACTAAACACACTCACTTCCAGTGCTCGTGTCACCGGTTCCGTGCGTTCTGTGCACAGAACTTTTCTCATTATTACTGCCAGAATATTAATTGCGAAATTTCTTTGCTATGCCCACAGGAATAATTAAAAGATCTCTTGAAGTAAGAATATTATTACATTTTTAAAAAAAAGATAGCACTTGTCTTTATTAAAAATGTATCTCTTTCCTGAGATATAACTAGACCTGACCATCTTGTCTCCTTTGTCATCACAGATATTTGTTGTCAGCAAGACTCACACCTGCTGACAATGAACCCTACACTACAGTAGGTTTTCTGACTTTATGCACCCAGTAGGATAAGGATCCAAATTTCTTCCATTTGAAATGTGTCCACGTAAGAAACTGTTTCTATAACTTTTGTATTAGTAGTCTGAATGCCTAAAATTCTGTTTCTAGGCACTCAGGAATCACATCCACACAAAGACATGTGCACAGTTGTTTTGTTAACAGCTGCATATACACTAGTTCAAACCTGGAAGGAATCCAGTGTTCACTGTCAGCAGAATGAATCCTCGTTGTGATACAGCTACGAATGGCAGGAAATAGTATTCAGCAATAAAACGAGCTCCTGGGTCACCCAACAAGAACAGCAAGTCTCAAGGTTTCAGAGAAAGAAGCCGTGTAGCGAGGTTGAGTCTGTCCATTCCAAGACTGGGTTGCTCCACTTTAGGAAACTCAATTTCAGACAAAATTTAATCTTAATTGACAAAAACAGTTTCTCATTTATGGGGAGATAAACCACAGGGGAGCCCTCAGGGTGGTGGAAGTGTTGTCTGTCTTCAATCTCCTGCTGGTTGTTTGGCCACATGCATTTTTGAACACCATTGATAGAGGCACTCATAATAAGTTAATTTGGCATTGTAGGTCACATTTCTGTAAGCTAGACCAATGTTATGCGTAAGTTCTTTTGAAAAGATCCTGTTGAAAGTTATTTTGGGGATTTAATTTTTCTCCTTTTGCTTATGGACTGAACAGAAGAAATGACTTATGGTTTTTCTTGTTCTTCAGGCCAATGACTTTCTCTGCATGTAACACTATATGTCTGCATTTAAAATGGGGAGGTGGCTTCCTTGTCTTTCCAATATTAAGGCTTTTCTACCATGTCCTTGTTAACTTCAGATTAAGATGCTCTTATAACTTTCTCTAAAAGTCCAGATGTCATAAAAGATTGAAGCTGTTTCAGAGATCTGAGACATTAGGAATTTTATACTATTTTTATTAGAAATTGATATAATTTAAACAACTAATGACATGAATAGTAACAACACCACAGCTAAAATTCACTGGATTCAATATGATGGAATTCTCTCTCTTTTTTTTTTTTTGCCGAGGTTTGGTTTGAACCTGTCATCTCCGGTATATGGGCCTGGCACCCTATTCCTTTGAACCACAGGCACTGCCTGGAATTCTCATTATTTTATAATAATTATTAAGAAATAACTGTGACCTAAGTGACCTTTCTTTCTCTGTCCTGTCTTGGTGGAAATATCACATCCGCATATAAGCCTGTAGGAAAGAGATGGTGTGGTTTGGGGGCACCTTCCTTTAAGTTCCTGACTCTGAGTTTGCTACTTCTGCTCAAATCTCATTGGCCTTACATGAGTCATACACCACATTAATTTGTAACACAGGATGCAACATGTACCTTAAAGCTGGATGAACATGTTTCCACCTACGTTACTGGTGGATAGTTCAGTCTATAACGTATCTTTTATTTGTTTATTTATTTTACTTATTTATTTATTTTGTCACACAGGCTAGAGTGCAGTGGCATCAATCTAGCTCATAGCAGCCTCAAGCTCCTGGGTTCAAGCAATCTTCCTGCCTCGGCCTCCCAAGTAGCTGAGACTACAGGCACCCACAAGCACACCTGGCTAAGTTTTGCTATTTTTAGCAGAGATGGGGTCTCCTATTGCTCAGGCCAGTCTTGAACTCCTAAGCTCAAGGAGTCCTCCCATCTTGGCTTCCCAGAATTCTAGGATTACAGGCAGGAACCACGGCACCTGATCCTATAATGGGCCTTTTAAAGATAGATTTTAGAACTGAGAGCCTGAGAGGAGAATAGATCAAATTTTATGTTATATAGTAAATTATATAGTATGTTATATAGTAAATTATATAAGAGAGTATATTTTATATTTGTATATGTGATTGCATTTGTATATACAAATTAGGTATATATATGTGTGTATATATTTTAATTTGCCAACTGGATCAGAAATAAAAGCCAGATGTACTTATTTTCAAACCAATTTTCTTGCCACTAGGGTAAGAAAAAGACAATTGTAATGTAATGGAGAGTCAGTAGGTGTAATGTTTAAATGACCTCATAATTTGCATAGTTTCTTCTGAACATCACAAGGCTGGCATAAGGGCTAATTGAAATATAATGTAGGAATATTTTTGCCACACTGAATATGAACAGCAAATGTGAGTTAATGCCCACATTTGAAACAATGACTTCCAGGTTTCTAATTTCAATAGTTTTATTCTTTATCATAATTGAATTGTGCACAGCAATTGATGTAGATGACAACTTCCTCTCACTTGTAGTTTTCTTTTTTCTTTTTTTGCTCAATTTCTTAGATCACACATTTCAAAAATTTTTTTTTTACAACTTACTGATGTCTCAGCTTCTTTTATTGTCTTCTTTTTCTGCAGAACCCTAACATAAGAGTGTCCCAGTGTTCACTATTTATTTCTCTTCTCTTCTCAAACAACACTCGCTTGATAATACTATCCAGATTTATGGGTTTAAACATTCTCAATAAAATGATAACTTTAAAACTTGTTAGCGAGATTCTAGACTTTAGACTTCTTGTCCAATTCTTTAACTGACATCTCCCCTGGGGTGTGTCCTGGACACCTCACACAGCACATCCACGTGGAGTTCCTGCCCCGCCAAAGATTTTCTCTATTCACTGCCTTCCACTCCCTGGGTTACAATAATTCCACTCTTCTAGAAGTTGAGACCAAGCTCCATGAGGTTCTCCTTGATTCCGCTCTTTATTGCACATTCCATGGCAACATAATTATTGTCCCTGCATTCTAAAAAGTATTCAAAATAAGACCTCTTATTCCTACTTCCAAGGCCATTGCCCTAGTCAGATACCCTTCCCTTCTTCCCTGGACTTTTGCTATTGTATTTTAAAAGGTGTCCTGGCTTCCATTCTTGACCATTCATAGTCTGTTCTTAACATAGAGGAACTATAGCTTAAGGGGTCCATCTGATAAGCATGGTTCATATTTAGACCAGAAGCAGAGCACACAATTGAAACCACGAGCCTGATACCAGAATGAATGAGATTTCTGAGAGTTTGGGGATGGTTGTTTTATATTCCATGATGAGAAATGGAAATAATAGTGACCACAGAGTAGGCCAGGAACAGGCGATTTATAAAATGCGGTCATAAATATGGCCAGTTAGGCATGCCACTCTGCAAGGTGACTTTTTGCTTTTCCCATCAAGAGATGGAGATTTTTTAACCTCACTCTTGAATCTGTGGGAGGCTTGCTTAATTCGAGTAATAAAATATTATGCAAGTGATGGTAACTGATTTCCAAGGCTAAGCCACAAAAATCCTTCATTTTCCTTTTTTGCTCTTTTGAGATGCTGCTCTTAGATTCCATGCAAGAAAACCAGTCTCACTCACTGCGAGTGAGTAGCCATGTGGAGAACCAAGTTTCTCTGCCAGCTGTCAGCACCCATGACTTGGGTGAGACCACACTGGACCTTCCAGCTCACTGCCTCTCTCTCTGAATACAGCTGTATCAAGGAGCACAGGCAAAACCACCTAAGGAGCTGCACAAAAAATAGAGAAAATTGGAAATAATGTGGTTGTTATTTTAAACTCCTAAATTTAGGGTTAGTTGATAAAGTTGTGAAGATCAATAAAATACCCGATGGCCCCTGGTAAAATTATAAACTGCTCTCTGATACACATCATTGCTCATTCTTTTATTTATTCCCATAATACTAGTGACCATTAACAGATTATATAATTTGTCATTGATGATTGTTATTGTTTATTATTTGTCTCATCTGCAAAAGTGTCAGCATTACAATAGCATAAACTTCTTTCTGGTTAGTCTTAAGATGTTTGACATCTACAAGGGATTAAATAATGGACAAGTGAATTAATCTGAACTGTGCTATAATAAGTGTTATAAATTTAATAGTTCTGGAAAAACTATTAAGATTAGATGCTTCATCACCTATATAATTATGTCATACCACAAGTGAAATGCAAATTTTTCACTCTCGTGTAGTATTTAATTTTTCTTAACCATATCATATTTACCAAATAAAGTTCACATGAATGATCCCTGTAGACCTCATTATTCTGAGCCAAAAGAATTTAAAATGTAAAGAAAGCTCAAATACAACAGCTACTATAGGAAATATTTTGTTACTATTTGGAAATCTAAATATTAAAGGGAAATGCCATCCTATTCTAATAGTCAATGAACCTCCCATTTCAAATAGCACTTTGCGCTCCAAGTTCATTCTAAAGAAATCCTACACTTGTAACTCCAGCTGATCTCTCTAGTCATCTCCCCTCATACTTTAATAACAAATAGTTTCAATGACTAGAGAGTCCTCATCTGGACTGATGTTGGCTTCCACAGGCTTTTTTTCCCTTCTTTTTTATGATTCAGTAATTCCACAGAAACCGAATATTTCTAGAGGTGTGATTTTAATTTCTCAATTACTAAATTACTTATGAACTGTTTTTTTCTCAAAAAAAACAAAGAATAATTTAAATATCCCAATGTAGTAAAAAATGCTAAACATGATTTGAAACATTAGGATTAAATACAGTCCACCTCTGCCATGGTTAAGGTGTGGTATTCCTATTGGTCCATCCACCCCACTCACAGTTAAGGTGTGGTATTCCTATTGGTCCATCCACCCCTCCCACGGTTAAGGTGTGGTATTCCCATTGGTCCACCCACCCACGGTTAAGGTTTGGTATTCCTATTGATCCCCTGCACATGGTTAAGGTATTCTTATTAGTCCAAGATTGCACCCACATTGTGTTATTTGACCATAACTCCAAACTTGCGTAGAAAGCAAAAGCTCAAGGGATCGTAGTCATTTAAAAAATACACTTTGGACATGGAGGAAAACATGTGTCTCCAATTTTGATTTGCCTTTTTGCCTTATTATACTTGTTCCCATTGGCACCAAATGGTGGTGCTGCGATCTGGGCTCACAGGACATTGATACGGGATGGGACGTGGACTGCGGGGCATCTATTAGGTCAGGAAACAGGTGAAGGAGGCGGGGCCGGGGAAGGCCGTGGAAGATCGTGACGTGTTGTGACGTGATGTGACGTGACGTGACGTGCTGTGACGTGGCCCCTCATCTGCGGGAGCCGGGATTCCGGACTGGGCCGCGGGGCTCCCTTCCGCTCCTCTGACCGACCAGGCTCTGGCTCTGCTGACCACTCCCTGCGGGTGTGGAGGAGCCGGCCACGCCCCGACAGGCGGCCTCCCCAGGGGGGATGTGGACCCCTCTCTGTGCCTGACACAGACCCTACAAAAATAAACTTTTTCTTGAGTTCTCTGTGATACTCCAAACCCGTTCCCTTCCAAACAGTAGCACTTGGGGAGAAACAAATCCCTTAGAAATGCCTTTAATTACACGTAAAGCCTATAAAACCTCATAGATTCTAGTGATAAAGGTGAAGGGATTATTTGGGAAATAAACAAACTACAAGATAACAAATCTTTATCTTCTACATTAAATGCTCCCGAACCCTTTAATGCACTCCATTTACACACTGAGTGCTTCCTATTATCGTATTTGCATATTTTATTATAATTTGTTTCTATCTTTAGTGTCTTCACAAGTTGATGGAGGGTGAAGATCACCTCCTGTTCGGCTTCGTAAAATATAATTCCTGCCATAATGTCGTGCACCTATTAGGCACCTGATAAACTTTTTCCGAATTCATGTACAAATTTCCCACCCTTTGTATTTGCAACCGTGACTCTGTTTTCTCATTCCAGTTTTTCTTTCTTGACTATGTAAAGGGTTTGGTGAGAACACAGAAATGGTAAGAAACAGAATACATCAACATTAACAAAACTGTGTATATGTTCCACAATTTCTTTCTCTATTCATCCATCAATTAACAATTAGGTTGATTCCATATCTTGTTTATTGGGAATAGTACTGCAAAGTATTTTGATTATTATAAATAGAAATATTATAAGACTAGATATTCTGCAGATATTCAAAGAATAACCTGAATCATTAACAATGGAGATGGCAGGTTTCTCAAAGTAAATCACTTCTGTGTCTACCAATATTGTTTTCCTTCAGAAAGAATGTCATTTTATCTTTTTTTCCTGGTCTTTAGACAATATAAATGTAAGAAACAGTAAGTGTTATCTGGTTGTATATGTTATATTTTTTAGAAAACATTAATAATTTTAATATATCAGCTTTGAATGGAAATTTAAAGAAGTGTCCAACAGCACCGTAAAGTTGAAGCTGCTTACATTTCTAAAAGAAAACAAAAAAAATCAGAGTAGTGTGGATTTTCTGGCAGCTAATCATAATTTGAAGGGTTTAATATTTTTGTAAAGACCAAGCTGACTCCATTTTATTAAAACTAACTCCACCTTATTCCTCAGCCTTCATTATGTAGTTACATACCGAAAGAGTCAAGTAACTTACTCCCTCCCCTGCCCCTCGTCCTTGTGTCTGCCCCGAGTGATAGCAGCTCCTTCCCAGACCAGACAAGGACAAGTATTACTCAGTTCCCTAGACCTCTATCAGCCCACCCACACCCCCTCCCTTTTTCCTTTCTTTGCCCTTAAAAACCCCCTCCTTTTCGAGGCCACACGCTTCTCCGTTTTCCTCCTGTGCCAGGTGTGAGAGGCCCCCAGCCCGGCCTTGTAAATAAACCTCTTGCTTTTGCATCCGATTTAGTCTCTCAGTGATTTATGTGGGGGATCCCTTGAGCTGGGCACAACATTTTCTCTACATGATTTGCCTTAGGACAAGGCACCATTATTCCAATCTACTGAATCAGCATCAGTAGCTGCAGGCTGTATTACAGCTTTTCCCCTAAATCGTCCTTTAATATGATCTCTGTTTTATTTCTGTTATAATACCACATACCCCACCCCCTTAGTTCTTCATCTTCTGACCTCAATGGTGCATTCTTTGAATTTTTATGCATAAATTTTCTTGTTTGGCTCCCATGATCATCTGAGTCAATTTCAACATGTCTAAATTAATGTATCCTCTTAATCTAATCTCATGGTATTTGACCTTAATCTTTCCCTCAATATTGTCTGCAAGATTCATCCACGCTAAAAAATTGAGCTGGAATCCATTTTTGTCAAACCAAAATTTATTTCTCTATTGTACTATTGTTGGAAATTTGATTTCTTTCCAGTTATTGGATACTATAAGAAAAACTGCTTTGAATGTTTTGCATATGTCTCATAGGTCATAAGTATAAGCAAGAACTGTGATTTGTTTTTAAGACTTCACCTTTTATAGAGCAGTTCTAGGTTCACTGCAGGAGGAAAGTACAGAATTTCCCTTGCCCTCTCTGCTCCCATAGCTGCATAGTTTTCCCCATTATCAACATCCCCTATAAAAGTGAGACATTTGTTATAACTGATGAACTTACATTGACATAATAATCACCCAAAGTCTGTAGTTGACGCTGGGGCTTGCTGTGAGCGTTGTAGATTATACGGGTTTGGGCAAATGTGTACTGACGTGTGTTCCTCATCATAATGTCATACAGGCAAATATCTCTGTGCCACATCTATTCAATCCTCCACTCTCCTTCTCCAAATCCTGGTAACCACCAATCTTTTTACTTTCGGTATATAACCTTTTTAGATTTGTTTCTTTCCTTAGTAATGTGTGTTTAAGATTCCTTATACCTTTTTTGGTTGGATAGCTCCAATTTTTACAGTGATGAATAATGCTCTGTTCTGATAGAATTAGCACAGTGTATTTATCTGATCACCTATTAAAGTATATCTGGTCACCTTTAAGTTTTGAAAATTATAAATGAAGCTTTTATGAACGTTAGTGCTTAGATGATTGTGTGGACATAAATTATCAAATTTTTTTGTAGAAAGAATAGCTATAATTTTAATGTTCACACACACATACACACATTGTCAAATAAAAGACAGTAGGGTGGTACATAAATAATCATAAAATTTATCATACAATGCCAAGCTTTTTTCCAAAATTATTGTAATATTTCACACTTTGGGTGGTGGAATATGAGAGAAACCTTGTGCTTCTGATCATTGCCATGTTTGTGAATGCTAGGCCTTTTAGTCCTCCTGTCTTTTAGGTATGATACACTACATTTCCTTTTGGTTATTATTTGCATTATCCTTATAAGTAGTAAATGAGTACTGCTTTGTTCCTTTTTGTAATAAAATTCCTGCTCATGGCTTTCATACATTTTCTAAAGGTTGTTTATTGCTTATATATTATTTTTCCATTTGTAGGAATTCTTTAAGTGTCTGGATACTAATCTTTTTATCATGCTTGTGTTTCAAATATATTTTCTCAGTTTGTAGAATGTGTTTTTAACATTTTAATATTATTTTTTGAAGAATAGAGTTTCTTGTCCAGGCACAGTTGCTCATGTCTGTAATCCCAGCACTCTGGGAGGCTGAGGCCGGTGGGTTGCGTGAGCTCAGGAGTTTGTGACCAGACTGAGCAATAGCGAGACTCCATCTCTACTAAGATGGAAAACAACTGGTCCTGAATTGTGCTGGATGCCTATAATCCCAGCTATTTGGGAAGTTGAGGCTAAGTGGATCCCAGTGCCCAAGAGTTTGAGGTTGCTATGAGCTATGATGATGCAATGACACTCTTCCCAGGGCAAAAGACTGAGAGTCTGTCTCAAAAAAAAAAAAAAAAAAGTTTCTAAATTTTAATGTAGTAAAATATGTCAAGCTTTTTTAGAGCAAGTGATTATGTTTCTTCATTTAAAGAAGCTCTATCATTTTTTAGAGTTGAAGTTGGTCTTTTTTATTATATTTTTAAACATCTATGACTCTTCCTTGTACAATTCTTAACATGCCTAGAATTGCCTGCTTTTGTATGTGTGAAATAAGAATGCAAGGCTTTCTCCCACCACCATGCCCAGTGGACGCCCAGCGGTACTAGACAGAATATTAACCAGTTCATTACGGCAGATTATCAAGATGGTTTCAACAACAAATCCATCACATATGCTCTTCTTTAAGGCAGCTTTTGTGCCCGTTCATCAAAAAGTGTGATCCATGTACCTGCCCCTAGAATGTGAACAGACTTTAGACCCAATGGCCAATAGCATGGCAGAAGTGATGACTTGTTTCTTCTGGGGCATGAAAAATAATGCCGCTTTTGCATTGGTCTCTCCAGTTCCTTGCTTGGGGTCCTGGGGTCCATGTGCCATGAGGGAAATTCTCCTCCTCTAAGCCTGTCGTGCTGGATGGAAGCCACTTGGAGAAACCACATGTAGACAGTCACCTCAGCTGAAAGGGGACAAACCCTTACATGGATTTCTCATTTGGAGCCATTGGTCCTCAATTTCTTCTACCTCTACTAAGATCACAGATTTTTAAAAATTACTGCATCATTATATGAAAGTTTTATGTTTAGCAATGTAAGTCTTCCCATCATTTTCTTCTCTGGGAATATCTTGGTTAAATTTTGCCCTTTAGGTTCCTCTATTTTTAGGATCAGCTTCAAAAATTTGATGGGAGTGCTTTAAATATAGAGATAAATTCAGGGACACTCACAACCTTTGTAATGCTGGTATTTCCTCTTCGTGAACCCAATATAGAGGGTGTCTGTAAAGTTCATGTGCAATTTAGAATAGACAACTATTTTAAACTAGACAACTATTTTCAGTTGCACATGAACTTGGTGGACACCCTGTATATAATTACCATTTAATTTTTTGTTTTTCTTTTATGTCTCTTATTGCAGTTTATAAATTTCTTCCTAAAGTATTTGCATTTTTTTTCCAACTCGAGAGAATATTCTTTCCTTCCTCCTTTTTCTTTCTTTTCTTTCTTCTATTCTCTTGCTTTTTATTTCTTTTTAATTTCTTCTCTAACATCTTTCCTCCTGCCCTCCCTCTGTTTCTTTCTTTTCTTGCTACACTGTTGCAGCCCATATAGCCTCTAGCTAGGAGTGAGAGTTATAAGAAATACCTGTAAAGCTCAATAATGGAACACCTTGGTGGAAAGGGCATGGAGAGGGAGTTTGCTCTCCTAAGAAGCAGGAGAGCTCGCGAGATGAGAGCAGTGGTGAATTGGCTCTCTCTACACCTGTGATGTTGAGACGCACGAGGTCAACCTTATATTAGGCTGGAGGTGAAGGCAGTCGGGAGCATGCGCATTCTCACGGACCCACTTACTCTGACTCTGTCTCCTCTCCTGCCTGCAGAACGCCAGCACGGCATCTCTCTGCTGAAGATTACTAAACTCTACTAAAGACTAAGATCTATCTTTCTAAGAAGAATGCTTTACTCTAAGTCTCTCTCTCTCTCTCCCCTGCTGAAGTACAGAGCCCTCAGGCACCTAAGAGAAACTGAACCTGAGCAAGGTAACTTAGCGGTCTGCGTCCGGAACCTGGTTAAGCCGGGCCTGAGACCTGGCAAGTCCTGGGCCCTGGCAAGAAGTGTCAGAAGTGACATATGACACTATACCCTTTTCAAAATTTTGTGTGCATGTTATTTTCTTCTGTTACACATATAAAAATGCTGTGGATTTTATTGTAGTACTCTTAGTTCCTACAAATATGGCTGAATTTTGTGATTGTTTTTAACACAAGGGCAATATGTAATGTACTAATGCTGTGGACAGTTGTCTCAGTTAAAGACTCAGTGGAGTTCTTTGACCTTGTAACCTGGAATTCACAGAAGAAAACGCTGCCCTCAAACGAGGATATCCAGGTTCACTGATGTAACTTGTATTTCAGAAATATAGAAACTGGACTTAGGTACTTTATTGTCACAAAAAAACTGGGGAATCACCCTGTGTACAGCAAGACATGAAGGCCAGTCAACGTGCCTTGATCCACAGACAGACGTGGTGTTTCTGGAGAGAAGATGGTATAGGCTATTTAACAAGAGTTATGTGACCATGTTGGGAAAGCATCTCATGTCTAGAGGGCAGAACTCTGACATTAGCTTAAATAGATAGTCATTACTTTTCATCTTTTTTAGATCTAATACAGGTCACAGGCCCAGAGCCCAGTAGAATGCTGGTCACTTTAAGGAAATATCCTGTAATGTCACTAAAAGTATCTAAAGTAATTATTCCCTTGCCTGTTTTAGGACACATGTAGGCACAGAGAGAGTAATAACCAGACATCTGGACGTTCAGAGCTGCTGCATACAAAGTGACGGGTCTACGCTGACACTGGGACAAGGACCTTTGACACACCATCATTTCCTTGTTTGGAGTTGGGGTTATGGAATGGAGAGAGAAAGTAGTCCTGGCTTCATGTCCTGTCACAGTGGGCAGAGGGGCTCACAAACCTGACCAATGGCATTTTTCCTCATTGCTGAATGCATAATAGAGGTAGAATGTTTATCAGCTAGCAGAACCTTCTCATGGGTTACCTGTCCTGTGACCGGAGAGCCCCTTAGTGGGAAATTGATGTTTACCATTATTAGATCACATAGTTCAACTACTCACTTCTTGGGAATTTCCCCATGACTGTAAAGTTGAACCTGGAACTCACACTGAGATAATTTCGGTCCTATCTGACTCCCGTGTTGAGGCGAGCAGAAGTTGACATATTCTCTGGAGGGGCACTCCTCCATGAAAAAGGAGACTCTAACCTGAGAGGGAAGACGTCCCAAAGAAGGAATAATTCTCACAACAGCAGGGTTTTTTCAGATGTGTTTCTGACACCCAATGATTTCTGTTTGGATACTAAGGAGTTAAAGAACTGTGAATAAAAGCTAAAATGACTGCTTAATTGCAAACCCTTTACGAAACAGGCAAGCTGAGTGCTATTTCATTGATAAAACACAATGTTACAAATAGTATGACAAAATAGAGGTGACATTCCTTTTGTTTTACTGAGGAAGGGCTTTAGGAAACAGAGGGTTCCAGGGAATCAGTGACTCCACCTGAATACGATGCAAACTCTTAGGCAAAAGGGTTGCAATGAAGAGTGGACGGTGTTGCAGGAGACTGGGATGTTCACAGATACGCAGCAGATACAGTGACAGTACCCAGCGCGTGGGGCTGCAGCTCCTCGAAGAAAGGCTTCATAGCAGAAAACAGTCAACCCAACATCCAGTGGATATGGTGGTACATAGAAAAAGCAGAGCCAAGCAGTAACAGAGAGGTGGCAACGTGGAAGAAGAACCAAAACGGGGAGAGGAATGCAAGTTCTGTGACTCTGAGTTTGTTTCATGAGTACATTAAAGTCATCTAAGGATGTATTTGGCAAGATTTGCAACAGGCTCTGGCAAAAAGGTGAAAATTTGCATGGTGATGAAAGATAGCAACATATGGGTTACATGAGCAATTGCAATGTATCCAAGAGATGCCAAAACACCTTATAAAAGTTTATGTTGGAGATTTCCAGAGAAAAAATAACAGACCTCGTTGTAAATATAAGTATAGAATAAGCAAAAGAATACAGGATACCAACTCATATTAGTGCATAAGTTCCAAATTTAAAGTAGGCACTAACTAGTAATATTCCAATAAAATATTGCAAGCTATTAATAAAAGTTTTTCAAACACAGAATGAAATATATGGTGATGAAATGCAGATGCTAAATGTCTCCAATTAAAAAACAAAACCAAATCTTAAAAAGTAGTTTGTATCTGTCCTAATCATTTACACTTCCTGACTCCCTTTCAAAATCTGCTTTGCACTAATAACTTGTCAAATGATATACAAATGGGAAATGTCTTGTTTTAAATTTTTCTAACAAAAATTCTCCCTTATGTAATTTATTTATTTATTTATTTATTTATTTATTTATTTATTTTTGGTAGGGAACGAAATAATGGAAAAGAAATAAAACATACATAACATTAAAAATACTAAATGGGTGAATTTTGATATATGTATTTACCCTGCATTATGTCACTCTGCTACTCTTGAAAAATTACGTCACTTTCTTTGGTTTATTTTAATCATCACTAAAATTTTCAATATAACCCTTCCTTTTAAAATGTTTTAAAGTTTATTACATCCTTAAATTTTTATAGCTGCTTTATCAAATAATTCAAAATCTTTCAGAGAAATAACGCTTTTAAATGAGAAAAAGGCCTATTTGTATGCATGGCTAAACAGCCTACTTATTTCAATAAAAATAGGAATATTGATAAATGTCAGTATCATCATATTGCTTTTTAATATAAAACTCAGAAAGGCAGAAACTATATTCTTTTATAAATTTGTATAGGACTTAGTACATTCTGATCATTTTAAAAAAACTTTCAATAGTATTTTATAGAAATATCCATGCTTGAAAAATACCACATATTGAGAATTTCATAGTGATCTCTTGATTTCAAATACACCAATTAAAATGCTGGGGATAGCAACAGTTGAAAGGTGTTCTAACAATCTTACAAGCATATCTATATATTACTTCATTTCATACTAACGACAATTCTACGTGCTCTATCATCCCATTACCTGGGCAAAGGAGCTGACTTTTAGTTAAATTATTTAGCATAGGGTCACACAGCTAACAGGTGAACCAGCCCCGATTTTTAAAATGCCATCTCTATGGGATGGTGCCTGTGGCTCAGTGGGTAAGGGCACCGGCCCCATATTCCAAGGGTGGCAGGTTCAAACCTGGCCCTGGCCAAACTGCAAGAACAATTAAAAAAATAATAAAATGCCATTTCTAGACACCAGACCCTTCACTTTAACGCTATTACACAGTAAAATAGTGAAAATGAAATGCTGTGTAGTTGTGAATTCTATAATGTCATAATGAGCTTATGTCAAAACAAACTAATTTTGATCTTCCTCAAATAAGTATATCTCTTAACTTGGCTATATCTGTCTGTATCAGGACACTCGTCTTGAAATATTATCTGCTGTGTTTTAGTTCCCACTATTTTTCCTTTTCCTGCTTGTTCCATAACCCTCAACCAATTAAATCAATTTCAGTCTTTTCTTCAGGGAGCGGAAACCACTCAGAGCTTCAAATGTACTTTTCCTGAGTACTTAATGGAATCAATTATTCTTAGAAGCATTTAATTTTAAGAAAAAAAGTTTTTGCTTGTTTTGGTTTGTTATTTTTAATTTCAGAAGGCTCTTTTTTATGAATTAAGATTTAGAATCTGGCTAATTTAGACCATAAAGACTCAAAGGCAAAACAAAACAAAACCTAGCTGGAGGGGTGATGGGAGAGAATGAGGAGATGGCAGAGTCAGTCGGCTGGCAAGCCCACCACCCTGAGGCAGACAGGTGGAAATGGAAGTGCATTCGCCTCTTTCACACAGGGCTGTGCCTCTGTAGCATCTTTCCACTCTTTCCTTGAGGGTATAAAAAGGTCTGAAAAGTTCAGCCCTATCTTTAGTCTTCCCCTGTAAGCAACAGGAAAAAAAGGGTAAAAAAAGAGGGACATAAAACAATGTGCTTTATTTATAGCCAGGGAGAAGGGAAAGCCTGAGTGGGGAGAGGGGCAATGAGTTTCTCTCCGGGTAAGCCTTGAGTTGACTGAAAGTGACCTTAATTCTCCAGATTGGATGTTGTTTGGTTTTATTTTCCTCCTGCCTTTAATGTAAAGGGGAAATTATGGGCTAAGTTGCATTCTGATGCAGAGAAATAAAATTTCGATTTTGCACATCAAGTATTGCTTTAAAATTTAAATGTGAACTTTTAAACTTCTAAAATATCATCTACTTGCCAAATTGAACAAATGTTACTCCTTGGCTTCATATAAATATAAAATATTAAATTGATCACATATTATTGTCCATTTTGTAACTTTATAAACTCTTTTTGGAATACTTATAACTACCTATGTCCACAAAAGAATTTGATATAGTTGTTAAGTTGCAGATACAGTAGGTGGTACTGTATAGGAAATGATTTATTTATTATGTCCATGGCATAATAGGGCAATGTTGGGAAAATTATTTTACTGGAAATCAAAGTTCAAGATATATAGATATACATTTTTATGTGACTTCCTGGAAACCTAATTGAAATGTGTAAGTAGAAAGATGTAAGTATGTAAGTAATTCTTAATCTGAAAAAAATGTAATAGTTTGTAAAGGGAGACAACTCTTTTTCTATCTAGTACATGATACTAAAATGAATTCACCTCAGATATATATCTTCATATACATTCAAGGATATTGTGTTAGTGTCCTATTACTGGTATTTAAAGATACCACAAATTTGGCAGATTAAAAATGCCACAAATTTAGTGATTTAGTTATTTTGTAATTCTGGAGGTCACAAGTTTCACCTGGGCCTCACTGGGCGAAAGCCAGGGAGTTAGCAGAGCTGCGTTCTTCCCGGAGCCCATGGAGGAAAACGTTTTCCGGACCTCTCCAGCTTCTGCAGGGCACCTGTGTGCCCCGGCCGGCAGCCTCTTCTCCATCCTCAGCCCCTCAGCTGATCACTGTGATTTCTGCTTCTCTCATCACGAATCTTCCTCTCTCCATCTGTTTCCCGGCATTCATTTTCCACTTAGAGAGATTCTTGTCACTGTATCAGGCTCAGCTGAATAAAGAATAATACCAAATAATCTTCCCATCTAAAAATACTTAATCATATCTACAAATTCCCTTTGCTATGTAAGATATTCACCAGTTCCAGGGATTAGGAAGTAAACATCTTTGGGGACCCATTTTTCTGCCTACCACACATAGGCTCATAAAATACCCACACAATATAGAAAACATTCCCAATTTAGCTATCATTTATATTAATGAACTATTGAACAAATAGCTTTGAGGGACACTTTTTGAAATGTGCTTCTTAGCAGATGTATATTATGCGTGTACATACACACACATTGACAGATGTATATGTAGGAAATTATATTTGTGTAGGTACAACATGACAATTATTGGTAATGATACAATACAAATTACATGTGCATTCTTATGACTAATTATAATTATTTAAAAGTTGTTGACTTAAAATTAAGTTTTAAGTTTAAGAATATGTACAGCAAAATTGCTATATTATTACAAAAATATTGAATCCTTGGTATGTGAGGTAAAAATAATGTTATGGATATGTGGAAAATTTTCTTTCTCTTTCTTATTTTTTCTTATTTAAAAAAGCATTATTCAATTTTCAGTACATTAAGAGAGTTGTGCAGCCATCATTACTATTTAATGTTAGAATATGTTCATCAACCCTCCCCAGCACTCCTAGAAGTCCCTTTTCCTCGCTCCCTGCCTACAGCCCAGAACAGCCTACAGTGATCAATCTCTGATTCTTTACCAATTTTCCCACTTTGGACATTTATTTTGATGGAATTATGCAATACATGGTCTTTTGTGACTGTCTTTCTTCACACATTGTGATATTTCAAGGCTCATCAGTTACAGCAAATATCTGTACTTTATGTTTTAAACTTTAAAATTTATTATCATTTTAAATTTAATAGACTTTATTTTGGAGCAGTTTTGAGTTTACAGAAAAATGCAGTGTGAGTGCTCTGTCTCCAAGTACGGGGCTCCCATGTGCCCCCAATATGACGCCTGTGTCCCAGTCTATCAACATCCTTTATATAGTGTTAACTGTAGTATTTTTAGATGTTCTTTATGAAAATAAGAAGTTCTTATTTATTCCTAGTTTTCTGCCCGTTTTTTTTTTAAATTAGAAATAGCTGTTTGGTCAAAAGATTTTCCTGCCTTTAATTATGATATTTATACACTGTTGTACCTTATTTGCTAATATTTTGTTTAAGAATTTTACAGCTGTGCTCATGAGAGATGTTGGGTTTTACTGTTCTTTCTTAGACTATATCTGTTGTTTTGATGTTTATTTTTTTCTGCTTTTTTTTTCCTGCATTATCTCTCTGTCTTTGTTTTTTGGTGGTTTGAATATGATTGTTCTGTGTGTGGCTGTTTTGATACTTTTCCTGCTTTTTCTTCTTTTAGCTTCCTGGATCTGTGGTTTGGAGTCTATCATTCATTCAGGGAAATCATCAGTCATCACATCTTAAAATCTGTCTGTGTTCACGTATCCCCCTCTTTGCTCTGTGTTCATATTACACCTCTCATATTTATATTACACCTCACGGGTCTTTGATATTCTGTCTTTGTCTTTTTCTTTCTTTTCTTTCTTTCTTTCTTCTTCTTCTTCTTATTGTTATTATTATTAGTATTTTGGCTTTGCATTTGAGTTTAGGGTGTTTCTGTTGACATTTTTTTAAGCTGCCTACTCTTTTCTCAGCTGTGCCTTTATTTTGCTTTTTATTATTGTTTCAGGTTAATTTGAGGGTACAGAGAATTAGGTTACACTGTTTGCATTAGTTAGGTAGAGTCCCTCTTACATTCCTATTTGTGTCCCTACCCCAAGAGGTGTGCCATACACCCTAACGTTGAGCCCGTTCGGCGGGAGCACACCCATCCTGCCTCCTCCCTTCTCCCCTCCTTCCCTCTCCTTCCATCGTGAAATGAACCGAGATTTTCTCTTGTGTGGGCGTATATTAGATCATCTATAGTCTTCATATTAGAGTTGAGTACATTAGATTCTTGCTTCCCCATTCTTGTGATGCTTTACTAAGAAGAACTGGTTCCACCTGCATCCAGGTTAGTAAAAAGATGTAGCATCTCCATCTTTTTTAATAGCTGAGTAGTATTCCGTAGTGTACATATACCGCAGCTTGTTCATCCATTCCTGGGTTGGTGGGCATTTAGGTTGTTTCCATATTTTGGTGACTGTGAATTGATCTCAGCTGTGTCTTTAGTGTGGGGCAAGATATGGAGGGAGGGGAAGCATTTGGAATCTATGATGAGGTCCCCATCGTCCAGAGAGTCTACACTCATGGTTTGTGCCCCTCACAAATGTTTTTCAGTTTTATTTTTGTTTTATATTTTCTCCCTTATACAAGACAGAAATATTTCTTAGTTTTGATTTTTTTTCTCCTTCTAACAGCCTAAAGGGGACTAAGATTTGGCATTTTCCTGCCCCATATTGGTTAGCCTCTAGTCAAACAGTTTCTTTTGAAAGCAGACCTTAATAAAAAGAACAGCATGCTCTGAGCGTATTTCAAATAGGCTACTTTTCCCCTTGGTTGGACAGAGGTATGAAGGGATTTTTCTTTAATCTTCACTGTAGGAACTTGGTAGAATTGCTCTAGGTAAGTCTCACAAACATTTGGATCCTTGGAGGTTTAACTGTCCAAATTGTCTACATTGAGCCTCCAGCAATTTGTCAGGAACAAATTCTGTGCTGCTTCCCCCAGAAGATTCTGTTCCGGGCTTCTTCTCCAGTAAGGTGTGATTCTCTGAATCAATCCATCTATGTTCCTTTCCAGTTTCTGGGGCCACAGTTTCTCTGTGACCTCACTTCTCTGATGAATCTCAGAGAGTTGCTGGTTTTTGTTTTAGTCAGCTTTTTTCTTCTTGGGAGGATCAGAGTGATGACTTCCAAGGTCTTTACATGCCGGGCCAGAAACCAAGTGTCACTTCATTTGAATAATATTCCAGTGTATGTATATTAGATCCCAGAATTACTAGGTCTTAACAATTAATGATTTTTATAATGATGTCCTCCATTTTTTGAGAAATGTTCAAAGCCAGGAATCATTATTTCTTCCTTGATGCTTCAGAGTGAATTAGCTGTAAAGTATGCTGATGTCGTGCATTTTCTATCGTCCTCGACTCTAGATTAAAAATTCTGATAGGACTATGGGAAAACACTGTGCCAGAGAGTAAAAGTAGTGCCATGTAGGTTGGTTGGTTTTGTAATGGAAAGAGATGTTGTAGTCCAACCAACATTCAGCTGGCAAGAAATGTCTCAACAGAACCAGGACATTGGCATGTTGGTCTGACCAAAGTAATAACAAAATTTAACTGTCCAGTATCTACATCGCTTCTCACAATTCTTTTATTCCCAAAGTGAATCTTTTCCTTCAGACAAGTAGATGATGAAACTATACCACAAAAACCTGAAAATGAAATCACTTACCTATTTGGGAGACAATTCAATGCATCACAGGTTGCTGAGGATTCAAAGTCAGTGTTACTAACTGATGTCTATTCTGTCTAAAGATCTGTTTCAAATCTATCTTATATTCTGCAGTTCATGTAGTGTATTTTCAAATGTACTTTTACCAATAGTATTTTATAATATAATGCATGACAGAAGAGAAAGAAAAGCAGGTTCTTTACAATATATGTGTGGGTTATTCCCTATTTTGCTTGTGGGTGAATAGACCATTGAGTATACGACACTGTGATTCACTAATTGCTTTTTGTGGATTTTTCTTTCTTTCTTTCTTGGTATACAGGAAGATTATTTTCTCAGGCTCCATTAGAATATTATTTGTGCTGTGGGTTTATATTCTGGCTAGTAGAATATAGTAGGAACTTACGAACATGACTTCCCACAGAATTCCTCAGGCAAGAGGGCAACAGGGAGGAACAGGGAGGCTCGTCCTCTTTTTCCCATCTGCAGCAAGTTTGGGAGTCAACCGTTTAAGACTACAGTGACACTAAAAATGAGGGATCCCAGAAACATGGCTTGGAGCAAAGCCACCATGTCAACTCAAGACACCTGAATTGAACTATTACTTAAGTCAGAAAAAATCCTTAACTATAATAAGTCAAAAATATTGTAATGGCTTTTTCATCATGGCAAAAATGTCCAGCCTACTCTGACTGATATCTATGCCATGATAATACACAAAGAACCCTCTAAGTTAAAAAATGGTAGGATAAACAATAGGTAGCTGGCAGAGAAAGAAAACTTAAATCCTCCACTATTTGAGTAAGGATATTTCACTGAAATTTCCATAAAAGAAATGATCTACCTAATCAGCACGATGCCCTCTTGATTATAGTACAAAATGGGAAACACCTGAACAGCATTGCTGATGGGGATCAGGGCACTCAGTGGGGCGGTGGCATGGTGGGGAACAGTGACCCAGTGCCTCCATTGTTCCCGTCCTGACACTTTGTTCATATGGCTGGGGAAAGGCTACCTTCCACAGAGTAGGAAATCTTGATATTACGGATTACCTCCCCCCAGGAAGAGCTTTCAGAGATTATTCAATAATGGGTTAGTATTGTCCTAATTTGAGGTGTGTGCTCCTGACCATGCCTACACCTACATCTACGTGAATCATTTTGCACCACAATACAAATTAGCACTGAGTTGTTCAGGTAAAACCGTCACTAGGTGCCCTCTGGTCATATATTTAGTCTTCTGTAGGGCCCATTGGCAAGTAGCAGCCATTTCTCAAAAGGAGTATGTTTACTTGCTGAAGGAGAGCAGCTGTGGTGCAAAACCACACTGTTGCAACTCTCTCGTTGGGGTTGCCACATTGCCACAAGATCAATACCGTAGATCAATACAGCAGATTATTTGCAGACATTCTTCACATTTCCTATTCTGTCTTCCTTCAGTCCTTTCCAAGCCCTGAAATCTGCTCACTGTGCCTTCTGGGATTCCATGCTCATTATCTGTAAATTTCCTTAGATTCTCAATCAATACTTCAGACACTTTTTCTTTTCACTTCTTAGAGAGAAACCCAGTTTTCTCTAAAGACACTGCCCATCATGTAACATTCTAAAGGAAGCATACTTCCTTAGGTCTAGGGTAGAAGTGGTAAAGGAAATGGGGGGAGCAAATATTCTTACCACTTCTTATACTAATTTCAGGTGTTTCCCTCTTTGCTTCCTAACAACTCCCAAAATTGATTCTTGTAATATCAGATGCTTGCTGATCCTTAACTTTGCAGTTATATCCCACGACTGTGCCACATGGCCACTCATTTCTTGCCAAACATACTTCTGCCTTAATTCTCTACTCCTTTTGTCCTTTACCCTAGACACTATCTTTTTATTTCACTCTTGTACCACTGCCTCCTACCTTCCCAGACCACTCCCCTTAACATCTCAACTTTGCTCACTCTTTGGCCACACCAACTGATAGACTCTATTGATCCAGCCACATTATTATTGTCCCAGAATATTTGATTTTTCTCTCTTCCTTCATGTTAAATTTTGTAGTTAATACTCAGTCACTCCTTTAACGTACTTTTAACCTGTGAACATGTCTTTTATTCTCTTTATTCTCAACAAAAGTACAACTTAACAAAATCCACATTGCCTATTTTATGACTGTTTTTATACAACTAAACATAGCTGGTGAAAAATATCCCAGCACAAAGTAGTCTCAATTTCAATTCATTGTCATGAACCTCAAGTTGATCCTAAATACTGAAAAAGAATAATTACCCTTCCATTTTTCTTAATGTTTGTTCTCCTCTCTTCTCAATCCCTTGTCCCATCCCCAGAAAGAAACTAGATTTACACTCCCATCTGAAACAATCCACACCTTAAAAAAAAAAAAAAGATCAAAATATATGGGGAAAAAAAATTTCAAGACACTGTACATCAGGTTGAAAAGAACAGTAATCTGAGAGAGACAGAAAACAATGTGATTTTTATTTATTTGCCCAGTGGAGAGTGCGTGGATTGTGACATAGGAAAGACCACAGTCAAGGGAGGTCTGGGTAGTGCCTGGAGAGTCCTTAAATTATGGGGCTGGAGGAGAGACTTGGGAGACCTGGGAAGAATGGGTTAGACGGACCGTGTGCTAAAGAGAAGACAGCTGCACACAGACAGAGCTGCTGAGACTGCACTGTTTCCCTTGGAGTATTCAGCAGAACAATGACTGAAGCATAAATGTAAGGAAACTACCTAAGGCTGAAAAAGAAACATTTGAAATAATCAAATAAAAGTGGTTTTCACTTTTTGAACATACGAACTTCAGTTCTAATAACTGTTTTAATATGCTCATGTCTATTATCATTAATATCTATGTAATTCTGAGTCAACTTTGATTATTATCCCTGCAGGAAGTATCACTTTCCTCCTTTTTCACAAGCCTGGTAATGGTTATTGAATACCAGACATGGTGATTTACTTCCTTGAGATTTGTCCATGAGACACTAAAATTACTTGGAAGCACTTTAATCATTTGGGGTCTTACCTTTAAGGTCTGTTGGACTGGACCAGAGCAATCTTTAGTGTAAGGCTAATACTTTTCAATATTAGAGCAAATCTCTTCTCTGTACTTTATCCAAGGCCTTGTGAATTATCTGATTTTCCAACCTGGCAGCAGGAACGCACTCTCTTAGCCTTGTGAAAGCCTTGCCACATGTTTTTTTTTCTTTTCTTTTCTTCAAGAAGTTTATATTGAAGTACAAGAGACATTAAGTAAACCAGAACTACAGTCAGTATGATAGAAATAAATATAGAGAGCTCTGGGAAAATGGAATTGGGGGTATCAGACATAATTAAAATTATGTTGATGTAGCTACAGAATTCTCATTAGGAATGATGTTGGGTGAAAGTTTAAATACAAATAAAAATTATTCAGGTGGAAAAGGAGAAAATGAGGTGTAAGGTGATCCAAGCAAAGTAGACAGCATGTGGAATGGAATAAGATGGGAAGGAACAAGTTAATGTTTGCTTTGCAGCCATTAGTACATCTGAATCATTTAAAAATTAAAAAGGAAATAGATGAAGTTTCCAGAATATAAACTCAGAACACCTGAACCAAACGACATTGTGGTAACCAAGAACATAGGTTTTAGCTGGGAAATCACATGGAAACATGCTCTAAGTAATATACTATATTTTCTTGGCCATCTGGCAGAATTTTGTAACTATTATGTCAAACTGAGACAAAAATTTGGCAAGAAGTCTAAATTATGGCACTCAGAAACTATTGTACATGCCTCCCGCAAGCCATAGAGAAATATAAATTAGTGGGCCTGTGTCATCTCTTCTCGGAGTTCTCTGTTAATTCAGCCCATTTATTTATGTCTTTTTCTCTTCTTACCATATTTCCCTCTGAAAGTAACATTTTTATTTTCAAATATGTGTATACTGTAAATTTACTTAATGCCAACTCTTATTCCCATCTACAAATCATTTTTTTCTTCAAGGAAACAATTAATGAGTATGTGTTTATCTTCGACATGGCAATTTTTTATTTTACATTTCAGAATTCACCATCTTTTCAAGAATTTGAAGAGAGTTATATGGGGAATTATTTTACAATATTTTTATCCAGTAATTATTTATTTCTATTGAAACGAAGTGAGATGATTTGTTACAAAGATGCCTCTGATTTGTCACTTCTCCATATCTCCAACTTTGCAATATTGTAAATTTAGAAAGGGAGTAGACTACACTTCCCCATACATAAACTGTGGTGTAGGTGCGTACCTTATAATTACCTCCTCCCCAAAATGCATAGAAATTTGTGGTGTGTTAGTCCTTAACCTTGACCTCAGGAGGGCTTGTGTGTGGTGACTCCCTCTCTTGACTCAGCCCTCCTGATGGATGATAGACCATGTGTGGCATGGTCAATTAGAAAGAGCACAGATGTGGAATTGGTGGATGAAGTTTAAAATTATGAATCAATAAGCTATAATTTTATTCCTATTTTTCTTGGAACATGAGCATAAAATGTATTACCCATAGTTATTATATACTTCACTTAAATGGTACACAATTTTTATTGGGGAAATAAAACTCAACATCACCAAAAATCAAATAACTGGACCTATTTTCTTTCAAAAATTTATACATAAAGATTAAATTAAAACAACAAATAGACTATCAGTAACTAATGATTTTTCAATATTAATGTAAAAAATTTTTCATAACATTATTGTATCAAGACTGTTCTATAACTGAGGGAAATTTTATATACAGCGAAAGCTCCAGATCTAAAGTGTAACGGGACATATACAATAAGAATATGTAATATAAATATGAATATGTGAACATATTATGTAAATGGATCATATAGAATATATTCTTTTTAACAGATTTATTAAGATATAATTAACATAGTTTAAAATCCACCCATTTAAAGTGTAAAATTCATTGCTTTTTTATTATATTCATAAAGTTGTACAGACACGACCACAATCTAATTTTAGAACACTTCTGACTCTCAAAATGATACTCAGTTTCTAATAGAATATATGTATATTTATTTAACACAGTGATTTTGATTCTGTGTATATTGCTGTGTACATTAGTGATTTTCATTTCATGTTGTTAGAAATATTTTGATATATGGATACACCATGAGTAATTTATCCATTCTCCTGTTGATAGATATTTTGGTTCTTTCTAGTTTATTAATTCAATCAGTCTTCGTGTATAAGTTCATCTTTTGTGTGTGTGCAGTTACAGATCATTTTTCTCTTCATTAAATACTTAGGAAATTTATTAATTGTAGGGTAGCTATCTATGTACTTTTATTAAAAAGTGACAGTTTTCTAAAATGGTTGCTTGATATCACATTTCTACTGTCAGTATAGAAGAGTTCCTAATGGTCTACTTTCTTATTAATACATGGTATTGTTGGGAATATAAATTTCAGTTATTCTAGCAGTTTAAAAGGTATATGAGATTAATTAAAAAATGAAATACTACTACACACTTGTTAGAATGGCCAAAACCCAGAATTCTGACAACACCAATGCTGGCGATGCAAAGATCTGGAGAAAAAAAAAGAAAAAAAACCTCTTATTCAATGTTAGTGGAAATAAAAAGTGGTATAGTAACTGTGGAAGACATCTTTCCTTGCAAAACTAAACATGTTCTTCCATATGAGTCAGTTACGCACTTCTTGATATTTTCAAAGGAGCTAAAACTTATGCCCAAACAAAAACATTAAAATATATGTTTGTAGCAAGTTTATTCATGGAAGGCAAAAGTTAGAAGATATCCTTAGGTAGGTGAATGAATAAATGAACTGTAGTTTATCCAGACAATGGAATTATCTTACTATGAAAAGGAAATGAACCATCAACCATGGACAGACATAGAATTTTAAGGGCATATTACTACATCAATGACACCAGTCTGGAAAGGGGATGTACTGTATTGTTCCAACTGTATAATGCACTGGAAAAGATAAAACAATGAAGGCAGTAAAATGGTTGCCAGGAATAGGGGGTGAGAGAAAGAAATATGTGGAAGATAGAGTATTTTTAGAGCAGTGAAAATACTCTATATTACACAGTAATGACAGATATACATTTATTCAAAACTTTATATGTACAACACCAAGAATGAAAATTATGGATCTTGGGTGGTAATCATATGTCGATAGAGTTCAACATCTGTAACAAATATGCCTCTCTGGTCAGAAATGTTGACAATGTGGGAGAATGTGTTTGTGTGGGAGTGGGGAATATATGAGATATCTCTGTACCTTCCTCTAATTCTGCTGTGAACCTAAAATTGTTCTAAAAATGAAATATGGAATAAAAGATATTTTTTAAAAGAAGGTATATGAAGAGATGAAGAAAATTGATTGAGAAAATACTCCACATCAAGCAAAATGATCAAATCTGTACAACGTATAAGAAAGAAGAATGATTTGAAGTCACTGCAAAGCCCCCTAGAGCAGAGACACACTTGGACATAGTTATTCTTTGAAAAACTGCAAAGGAAAGAGTAAAATTTATGGCAGTAGATTGTTTCTGTGACTTTCCTGACTGAGGGTACATCCTAATACCACTATTACAGCAGTACAGATCTGCAGTCTTATGTGTTCAATGTAAGAGGCCAAAGTTCAGGAAAGGAGTAATAGCTGAGAATTAAGTCAGGAGGCCCTAGGTACAGTACCATAGACCAACTAAAAAGACAGGATTAAAAAATATATATATAATCTCTCAAATCCTTCATTGATTTATAACAGATGAATGTCTAGGAAAGACTTGAAGGTTTTTATCCTCTTAAAAAGCAGAAAAGAAGCTATAATGTGATCTACTCTTGACTGAAAGGAGCTCACTGTGCAACCTTTGCAAGATTGCTGCCTTATCAACTGGGCATTTTTTAATCTTTGAGAAGTTTTGGGAGGGGCAGGTTGAAGCAGCATCATCTTGATACGTCAGAGTAGAGAGTACAGATGGCAGAGAAGATGGAAATTTACACGAGAAACTTCCTAAGTGAAACAACAAAAAAAGGGCAGGGCAAAATTAAGAGTATAAACGGGCCGAATTTTCTGCCTAGACACAAAGAGCACTTTTGGGAGCCAGGCGGTGAAAAGCAGCAGCAGGAATCTGAAAGTATTGAACACAGATACCACATTCTCAGCTAAAAGGAATTTTCAATCTGAGTCCAGCAAGTTAATTGTCTACTAGAATAACATCTCAATAAGTTGGGTCCTAATAGAACATAATTAAATGGGAATACAATATATTTACTACAATGTCTAGTTTTTAGGCAAAAATTACTAGATAAATAAAGTAAAATGATAATGTGACCCATACATAGGAGAGGAAAAAGTGCTTAATAGAAACCAGGCATGAGATATTGCTTTTGTGAATTTACTTAGGATTTCAAGTTACTCAGTATAAATTTATTCCAAAAATTAAGGAAAAATATTAAAATTATCAGAAAGTGTATGAACTTAATGAGTGAAAAATGGAAACAATATAATAATTAAGAAAGCAAAGCTCAAGAGATGAGGAATACTATGAGTGAAAGAATATTCATTTGATGGACACAACAGATTAAAGATGTAAGAACAAATGATGAGTGACTCTGATAATAAATTAATAGAAATTATACCAAAGAATAGAGAGCAAAATGATACTAACAGTATGCCAACTGGGTTTCAAAGATGTAGCAAGTGGATCAATATAGATATAGTGTATTCAAAAAAAAATAAGAGAAAAAAGTGAGTAGAAACAAAATTTGAGAGGTAATGGCCAAAAATTTCTTGTTTCAAAGTTTTAAATCCAACGAAAATTATTGAAATTTAGATCGAAGAAACTACATGAACCCAAAATTATAGACAGTACAAAGAAAACATTATAGGACCTTAGTGTTCTGATTTATAATCACATCGTTACTGGCATTTATTTCTTCAGTGGGTTCTTAGTCTCAGGGATTCGAAGAATGGACCCCTGGACCAGAGATCAGTGGTAAGATAGCATTTTATGAGACAGAAAGGAAAACAGAAGGAGTGAAAAACACCAGAGCTTCTGGCAAAGTTGGAAGTCTCCACATGGGTCCTTATCTAGGGTTATGTATAGTATTTGGTCTTTGCAGTTTTTGTCTCAGGGAAGAGATTAGGGTTTGTGCTCCCCACTCAAGTCGGAACCACCCAAAACCTTTCTGGTCTTCTTTGGTCATGACCTTGCTAGTGCCCAGAGGGTGTGGCCTGGAAAGGGCAGCCTGTTTGTGCCTACAGATGGGGTCTGGCTTCTGAGTTCACTTAGGCCTAGAGAATGGGTGTCCCTGTCTAGTCTTGAGTTGGGGAATCCTGTATCAACATTGATTCTAAATTTTTTTTTTAATTTTTAATTTATTTTTTATTGATACATTATAGATATATATATTTTCAGAATACATGTGATACTTTAATACATTCATGTAATGTATAATAATTAAATCAAGGTAATTGAGATATTCTTCATCACAAACACATATTTTCTTTATGTGAGGAATATTCACATTATTCTAAAAGTTTTGAAATATATAGTAACTATACAATAGATTATTGTTTATTATTGTTACTCTATGATTTGTTGAAAGCTAGATCTTATTTCTTCTGTCTGTATTTCTGTACTCATTAATACACTTCCCTTTCTCTTTATACTTCCCTACCTTGCCAGCTTTAGTAACCACCAATCCATTGTCTATCTTTGTGACATCCACTTCTGCAGCTCCCATGAATGCGTGAGCACATGCACTGTTCATCTTTCTGTGCCTGGCTAATTTCATTGACAATGACTTCCAGTTCTTCTCATGTTGCTGCAAATGGCAGCACTCTGTTCCTTGTAATGGTTGAATAACATTCCATTGTGTATATATCCCATATTTTCTTTGCACATTCACCCACATGAGGCACTTACATTGATTCTAAATTGGCTGTTCTGAATTAAACTAGTGCTGTAATAAAAGTGGAAGTGAAAATATCTCTTCAGTATGTTAATTTCCTATTTTGGGCTTATGTCAGTGGTGGGATTGCTGGATCATATGGCAGGTCTATTTTTACATTTGAGAAGCCTTCATACTGTTCTTCATGGTGGCTGCACTTATTTACTTCCCACCAACAGTATTCAAGGGTTCTCCTTCCTCCACCTCCCCACTTCCTCACTGCTACTTTCTGTCATTCCAGTAAAAGCCACTTTAGAAGGCTACATATTACTATGTTTTGGTTTGTATTTTCCTGATGAGAACTGGTGTCTAGCAGTTTTCATATGGCTGTTGGTCATTTGTATGTTTGTTTATTCGGATCCTTTTCCCCATTTTTAATTGGATACACACACACACACACACACACACACACACACACACACACACACACACACACACACATATATATATATTTCTATTGAGTGGTTTATGTTTCTTATTTATTCTGGTTATTAATGCCTTGTCAGATGAGTCATTTTCAAATAGTTTCACCCTTTCTGTAGATTATTTCCTCACTTTGAAGATTCTTTTTCTTTGTTATGAAAAAGCATTTCAATTTAAGAAGATCCTATTTGTCTATTTTTGCTTTTCTTGCCTGTGCTTTTGATTTCTTACTCAAAAAAACTTTGCCCAATCCAATGTCATGGAGAATTTCTCCAGCATTTTCTTCTAGTAATTTCAGAGGGTTTGGTTTTAGATTTAATTCTTTATTTTGATTTGATGTTTTTTGATATGGTGAGAGATAGGTGTCTAGGGTCATCTGTCTGAGTACTCTCTTTCCACACACACACACACACACACACACTCACAGCTTTTCCAATATTGTTTATTGAAGTGACTGTCCTTTATCCAGTCATGTTCTTGGTGCCTTTGTGGAAAATGAGTTGACTTCAAGTGTGTGCATATACTTCTGAGTTCTCTATTCTATTCCATTGTCCAACATGTCTGTTTTATGCCAGTAACATGCTGTTTTGTTTGCAATATTTCTGCCTTATACTTTAAAGTCAGTCAGTGTAATGCCTCCGGCCTTGTTCTTTTTGCTCAGGATTCATTGGCCATTAGGAGTTATTTGTGTTTTTATATAAAAATTGAGATTTTTTTTTATTTCTCCAAAGAATGTCCATGGTCTTTTGATATGAATTACATTGAATTAGATTTCTGCAAATAGTATTGATTCTAACAATATTAATTCTTTTGATTCCTAAGCATGGGATATATTTCAATGTTTTTGTGACTTCTTCAGTTTCTTTCATGAGAGTTTTGCAGTTTCCTTGTAGAGATCTTTCACTTTTTTGGTTAAATTTATTCCTTAGTATTTTCTGTTGTTTGTAGCTCTTATAAATGTCCTTTGATTTCTTTTTCAGTTTTCCATAGTTAATGATAATAAATACTACTGCTTTTTTGTATGTCGATTTTTAATCCTGAAAATTTACTGAATTAATTTATTCATGGGATATTTAGAATTTTTGAATATAACATCATTATCATTTGCAAACAAAGGCAGTTTGACACCTTCTAAACAGGGCATCCCTTGTGTCATTCTCTTCTCCAGGTGCTGTGGGAAGGACATCCAATATTATGATGAACAAAAGTGGAAAAATAAAAGAATTCTTTTCTTTTCACAGATCTTAGAAAAAAGGCTTTCAAATTTTCCCCTTTCAGTAGGATGTTAGCTCTAGCTCATCATATATGATTTCCATTGTTACGAGTTGTGTTTTGTCAACACCCAGTTTGTTGAGGGCTTTTATCATAAAGGATTGTTAGATTTTATTGAATGCTTTTTCAGATTCTGTTGAAATTGATTTTTGTTCTTGAGTCTGTTAATGTGATGTATCACATTTTTGGATTTATGTATGTTGGACCTTCTTTGCATCCCTGGGATAAATACAACCATGATCATGTGGAATGACCTTTGTAATGCATTGCTGAATTTCCTTGTTGAGGATTTTTACATATGTGCTCATCAGGGATATTGGCCCAGCTCACAGCAACCTCAAACTCCTGGGATCAAGCAATGCTTTGGTCTCAGTGTCCTGAGTAGCTGAGATTACAGGCACTTGCCATAATGCCCACATAAGTTCTTTATTTTTAATAGAGAAGGGGTCTTGCTTTTGTTCAGGCTAGTCTTGAACTCCTGAGCTTAAGAGATCCTCCCACCTTGGCCTGCCAGAGTGCTTAGGATTATAGGCAAGAGCCACTGATCTGTCTCATTTTAACTTTATGAAAAAGAAGAGCTAAAAAGGTGACATGTTCTCCATAAAATATAAATTTTGATGAATTGAGTTTTGGTTCAGTTGTTTTGTTGGTCAGAGGTATTTGAATTACTGTAATATCATTCTCAATTTTGTTGTCAAAAGTGTGCTAATAATAAGTATAATGATATTTAGAAGAACAATTTTATAAGTGTTATATCCTCTTGCTACAAATGGATTCATGTAGTTTCATATTTACTAATATAGACTATCAATATAATATAGATGTTATAGAGAAAAGATAGAAAATAATTTATTTAAAAATGAATATTCTAAATCATAAAGTATTTTACATTACTTATATTCTAATGAAAATTAATTTAATTTAATTTATTATTATTATTATTTGGAGACAGAGTCTTACTTTGTCATCCTTGGTAAAGTGCCATGGCATCATAGTTCACAGCAACCTCAGACTCTTGGGCTCAAGCAATTCTCTTGCCTCTGCCTCCTGAGTAGCTGGGACTACAGGCACCTACACAACACACATCTATTTTCTAGAGACCCATCTCACTACTGCCCAGGCTAGTCTCGAATTAGTGAGCTCAAGCAATCCACCCACCTCAGCCTCCCTGAGTGCTAGGATTACAGGCATGAGCCACTGTGCCCAGCCTAAAATTTAATTTAAAAAATCCCATAGTATTTAATCTTTTCTTTGGTTAGTAGCATGTAGTACACCTGGGTCAAATAGATTTATATCCCTCTACCAGTATCTTAAAATCTCAGAGGGGAGTTATACGTGAATTAATTTTATAAAGAAAAGGCAAGTTCTTTTTTGTAGGAGGATAAGAAGAGCAAAGGAGGATGATAACTGGCAGAATAGGTGTGGACTTTCAAATAGCACATGTATTTTTCTCATGATTTCCACATAATTATAAAAATGAGTTTTCAAATTAAAATGCATAGTCATAATAGGAATGATTTGCATAGTAATTCTCACTACAGAGACCAAAATTGTGTATCAGTATTTCAAGCAAAGTTTGGCCTGCTTCACATTAGATATGCAATATTTTCACATTCTAGTTAGCAGGTTATAGTCAAAATGTAAAATCATCCATAAACATTTCTTTAAGATGATATAGAAAGGGGCAGCGCCTGTGGCTCAGCGAGTAGGGCGCCGGCCTCATATACCGAGGGTGGTGGGTTCAAACCTGGCCCCGGCCGAACTGCATCAAAAATCATCTGGGCATTGTGGCGGGTGCCTGTAATCCCAGCTACCTGGGAGGCTGAGGCAAGAGAATCGCTCAAGCCTAAGAGGTGGAGGTTGCTGTGAGCTGTGAATCCACGGCACTCTACGGAGGGCGAGAGAGTGAGACTCTGTCTCTACAAAAAAAAAAAAAAAAAAAAAAAAAAAGATGATATAGAAAGAATATATAGTATTTTTGAAGGCCAGATGCTTTGTTATCAGAGAGGGTCATTCCATGAAATAGAGTACTGACTTGAGCAATTTGAATGGTATGATGGGTAAACTGTTCATTAATTTTCATCTTTAAAGGCTGAAAATTATTCCAGGCAATATACTAATAAATGTAAAAGTATAAACCTCTGTTATTATTTTATTAATTGTGAATATATGTGTTCCGTCAATGACAAAACTAACTTCAATCAAAATGAGTTTCTTGAAATTTCACTTGAATTGCTTTTCATATGATATTTTAAAATGCTCTTGGAGGTCATGTTTATTTGAAAGACAGATACATACAGCTTTTAAACACATTTCTAAATCACAAGGCTATGTCGCTGATTGTAGTACTCAGAACAACAAGGTACAAGAAAGGGAAGATTCAACAAGGTACAAGAAAGGGAAGAGGAAATGACTTCCCTTCAAATATGAATCTTCTTGAGAAAAAATAATCTAAGGTCTTATTCAGTAAAGAAAGTAAAAGAAGTTAAGAATAATAAAGAATTTTAATACAGGAAGAAATATTAGTTTTGCTGATTTTTTGTGTGTCTACCTAATTAAGAAACGAATACTTAATGATGACTTTTCCTTGTATTTCAGATTCTGAATGCAAATTAAGGAGTCACTCATTATAAGCTTCTTTCCATGAAATGCACTGTGGTGCACAAGGCAGGAATCTGACAAGGACGTTCACGGCCTCTGTGGAGAAGACTCCCTGATCAAAACCCAACACAAAATTTAGTTTTGAATGATTTTAACCACTTGTGGATGGAAAATGATTAGCAATTGGTCTGCAATCTATTCTCTCTGTTTAGTGGGAGATTCTCTGGCCAAGACAGAGAAATGACCCAACTCAATCTCTTGCAAATATGCTAATGGGAGACTTTCCTTCTTTCTTTCTTTTTCTTTTTTTAATGTGAAAAGGCTGATTTTTGCTTTAACATGCACTTTTCAAATTTGTATCAGCAGTAGGAAGGGCTTCAACCGAATAGATTTTGGTCTTCAAAAATGTGACTGCATCCTCCATCTCTAGTTTGTCCATCTCCCAGTTATTAACCAAGATCACATGAAAACCCATTACATTCAAATGCTGCATTTTCATAGCAAGAAATCCTCTGGGGTGGCTCGAACCCAAACAGTAAGCAGCTCTAGGCACACATAACATGGCTACTCTTTGAATATCTGTAGAAGTCGCATCCATGTCAGAAAATGGAAGCACTTGCCTCCTGTTGGTATCCATTCTGATTTCAAAATCAATATAGTAATTATGTGGTAGCTGCACATTTTTTGAGAAGTATCCTCCACCACCCAGAAGGCAACTCAGCACCTCTGCGACCTTTGTGTTTGGATCTGGTGGTGCGGATGGCACCTGTAGGTCTGCTAGGTCTATAGCCTTGTGATAAGGTGTATCATCAAGTTTTATACAAGTATTCAAAACATGAAGCTTGTGAACATTCCTCTCCATGTCATCTGTTCTCAGCAGCTCACTGATGACATCCTTTTGGAACAGGTGATTAACAGGGGCAAGAGGCAAATAATTCATTAAGCAAAATGAATACACAGCATTCAATAGGTTTTCAGAAGAGATGTGGTAAAGACAACCAGTCAGAGCACTAGCCATCACATCTAGGAACTGTTCTTTGTTCTGGTTTTTGCAGACATGGTTGAGAGAAGAATACACATGAAGAATGGAGACTATGTTTTTCACATCCAGGGATTCAGGTTCCTCTATCTTCTTCATTAACAAGTCCATCAAACCAATAGGTGGAAAACCAAGGTTTTCAAATAACAGAAGGAGAAAAATAACATGTTTCAACTTCCAGATATCATAAGTTGCAGCCACATAGTCTGCTATTCCCTCAAAGAGATAAGAATTATAATATCGGATATCTTTGCAGCACTGCAGTATGTTCAGCATTACTTTAAAAGGACATCCATGGATATTATCAATGACCGTCTTTACTGCATTCATTCAAGAGTGGAAGAGAACGGTGATTCATGGCGGCTGGTGTCTCGAACCTGCACTGGCTATTCCAAATAGAAAATCTGTCTAATTCACTCAAGGCTTTCATCTCCAGTTTCCTTTTAAGAGCTATTGGTGCATCTTTTCCAATACATATCATCACAGCTTGTAAAGTGAAGACATGTTTTATTTTCCAGACTTGCTGATCAACTAATATTCTTAATCCTTCTTGAAGAACTTGCATTCTTGCATGGCTCCATTGCCCCTAAAAGAGCTGACAGAACTGAAAGACATTTCTGATCACACTCATTAATATGTTCCTGGATCACCCTCAGCAAAGTCTGTACCCGAAGAGTGTTCTGAGGGATCCCAAGCTTCACTATGGCATGAACACTAAACGACAACTGTTCATAGTGCATAATCTTGGCTTCCCTCATTATGTGTTCACAGAGCTGGTTAAAAGCAGGGTGGCTAAACATCAGTTGTGTTTCACAACGCTTCTGGTCATCAGACAGCCTTTTGGCCACTGTCCATGTTGCTGTGAAATAGTTACTACTAGGAAATGTAGGTGTTTTTGAAAATGCATCCAACACATCACTCAGGGAATTACACTCTTGAGACAGTTTTGTGTAGCTGATAGGGGTTGGTTTTGTTCCATTTGTGAGAACATCTTCATTGGAGACTTCATGATGAAAGTTTACTTTGTTGAATCCATTACTGTGTGCACCAATAGAGACAAGAGAATGTCTTGAGTCAAATGACAGTCTTCTAGGACAAAGTTGTCTGTCAACTGTAAAAACTGTTACCATGCTTCTGTCCTTTGTTTGAAAGCCATCAGCTCCCAAATTAAAAATGAATGCATCCTGACAGATGGTCTAGATGGTTGAATTTGTTATCAAAGTCATTTAAGAGGCAGTTTCTTAGGTTCCAGTTTGAAAAAACGAAGTTTGGTCTGCAAAATCCCAAAGGATTTAGTTTCACAGTCCTGCTTGTTGAAACTGAATTGTCTGAGGTTCCATAAAAAGGAATCTGCCTTGTTATTCATTTTGCTATCCACTGAAATGCTTCGAAACAGCTTTAAGGTTGTCAATATGAAACAAGGATGACTTCCACTACTGAAAAATACACCCTGTCGTTTTCCTTCGAGCCGAACCAACTTTCTTTCTTTTCTTTTTCTTTTTTTATTTTCTTGACAGAGTCTCACTAAGTCACCCTTGATAGAGTGCTATGACGTCACAGCTCACAGCAACCTCAAACTCTTGAGCTTAAGTGATATTCTTGCCTCAGCCTCCCAAGTAGCTGGGACTACAGGCACCTGCCACAAGGCCTGACTATTTTTTTTTAATTGTAGTTGTCATCGTTGTTTAGCTGGCCCGGGCTGTGTTCAAACCAGTCAGCCCCTGTGTATGTGGCTGATGCCATAACCACTGAGCTACGGGCACCGAGCCAAGAGGAACTTCCTACCATATACATTGCTGGTATGTTTGGTGAGAGCATCTGTCTATGGAAACCTTTAGCAAGATGAGCCTGGTCTGGTTGAGAATTGCCTGGGAGACTATCTATTTGGGGACATAACTTCTTCGTAAGAAATATCACATGACCTTTAATTATAGAGTATACAAAGACATTTTGTGACCCTTGAGCTTCCGTTTGTGCAAGTAATGGGTGTGTATTTCTCTTAGAGTCACTGACTGTTGACCAGAGTCTGTCCTCGTGTGGCAGGGAAGGACCTAGGCTGCTGCTGGTAAATGGTCTCAGGTGTCTCCTCCATTCAGTCCCATGTGCACTCAGTATTCTTAGTCAAGTTTCATATGAAGTAAGTTTTCTGGTTTAAATAAGTCTGCTTTGAAAATCCAATCCTATGTGTTTGTGCAGGTCATTGCTGAGAACATTGCTTGTCATAGGCTTGTATCATAATGAATAATAAAAAGGAAGGAACAAAATCTCTGATGAGAATCTGACGTCCTTTGCTTTCCCACAGTCACGTTCATGTGACTCTGGAACTTTTGTAGAGCTGCTTACAAAATTAACCTGTCTGTTTAATTATTTACCTCTTGGAATAAGTTTTACAATGGGGCAGTTTTTTTTATCTTGTTCCACTGTGAACTTTTGAGCACATGTTTTGCAAGGTCCCCGAGTCTAAGCAGCCAAGCTTATAAGTGGGGGATGAGGCAGAAACACAAAAAAAATTATGCAGTAATTGTAGTTGATGAAAACTCTCTGAATGAATAAGTGATTTCATGAATAAAGCTAATGTTCTACTATGGGGACCAAAAATCTAAGTTAATAATAATGTGTGATAGTGAAGTGAATATAATAAATTTTACCTTCATAATGGGACAGCAGAATATCCTGTTAAGTTCTAGGCCTATCCTTTTGAGAGAGGTATAGACTGGTTTGCCTGTGACAGTCCTACTTTTGTTCTTGTTTTGTGAAATAATTACTAGCAGTAGCCCTTTTTAATTTCAAGTTTTCTGTTTTTATAATGAATTATGGGGTCTATCTAGATCGAGACAAGTATAATATATTTAAGAGAAACTAATTTGAATGGTGAAGAACGAGATATGTCGACTATATAAATTCTAGATGTTGGGGTATTTGTTACAATTTTAGTCAAATGTTTGACATTTTTCAATAATTTATTTTCTAACAACCACAGTTGGCCTACAGTAGACATATTTCTGTAGCAAGTTTTGAATTTTTCCTGTTGTAAGCACTGTGGTCTCTCCATCATGACTGAGAGTCAGGAGAACTTCTAATAACGTGTCATAATGTATACTAAAAATAATTGTCAATAAAAAGTATTTTTGTATTTTCTGTGTTTAGGACACTACATGGGTCATACAAGAAAGGGATGACCCTCAAGAGAGACACCAGTGTGAGATTCGCTATGTAATTGAAGAAGGTAGGATTGCACGTGATGAAGAGAATCGGATATTTGTGAGAGAAGAAGAACTTTGAGGTAGTCCTTGCAGTGGGATAGGTCTGTCTCTAGTAAGTGGCCCTACAGGGCAGATTTTCTATGTCAGATTAGTGATACAGAGTCATGAAGGAGAAAAATTGCAGCAAAATGTTAAAGAATAGCGACTAGTTTCACTGGCTAATCCAGGGAGACACAATGTGAAAGAGTTTTAGAAGCAAGGAATTGGGAAATGCTGTGAACGTTAAACATGCTATTATTTTATATTTTACAATTTTTTATTTTATATTTTTATTAGTTTTTATTTTATATTGTATAAAATTGTATTTTATGCTTTATAAAATATTATTTTATGTTTCACAAAATATCATTTTATATTTTACAAATGAAGAAGGATGTGAGTAGTGGAAGATAAAGCAAGTCAGGTCATTGAAAGATATTCTCTTTATAGGGGAGCTTGAGACCTTATTGAATCCTAGGATCTGGCAAAAGGCTCAAAGTTGTGCATTAACAAAGTCCGAAGAATCCCAGCTACTCGGGAGGCTGAGGCAAGAGAATCGTTTAAGCCCAAGAGCTGGAGGTTGCTGAGAGCTGTGACGCCACAGCACTCTACTGAGGGCGATAAAATGAGACTCTGTCTCTACAAAAAACAAACAAACAAACAAAAAAACAAAGTCCGAAGAAAATGGGGAAGAAGAAGAGTAAAGGATGCTCTGGGAATATATGACAAACCGGCTGGATTTGTACTTGACTTCTGTCACACTCAGATCACAGTCAGAGATGTTTCATCATAAAGAGCTGCTGAAGATAAAAGACTGTACTCCTGCAAGGGAGTAACAGTAGGAAAAAGTCTGGTTACCTCTTGATAGAGGTTTGAAGAAAAATTTCTGCCTTTTCAGAATAGACAACTCTATGGGGAGAATCAAAGCCTTATGTATGTATGTCTGTATGTTTGTATTGAGACAGAGTCTCTCTCTGTTGCCCTTGGTGGAGTGCCATGGCATCATAGCTCACAGCAGCCTCAAACTCTTGTACTCAAGCAATCCTCCTGCTTCAGCCTTCCAAGTAGCTGGGACTACAGGCACTTGCCACAGTGGCTGGCTAGTTTCTTTCTTCCTTTCCTTCCCTCCCTCGCTCCTTTCCTTCCTTCCTTCCTTCCTTCCTTCCTTCCTTCCTTCCTTCCTTCCTTCCTTCCTTCCTTCCTTCCTTCTCTCTCTCTCTCTCTCTCTCTCTCTCTCTCTCTCTCTCTCTCTCTTTCTTTCCCTTCCTTCTTTCATTCCTTTCTTTCTTTTCTTTCTTCTCGAGGTCTCACTCTTTCTCAGGCTTGCCTCACACTCCCAAGCTCAGGCGATCTACTCTCCTCATCCTCCCAGAGTGCTAGGATTATAGGGGAGAGCCACTCTACCTGGGCTAAAAGCCCTCTTTGGATATGTGACTTTTAAATTTGATTTTAAATACTTAAAACCTTTCCTGAGGAGTGAAATTTCCAGCCAGATCTGTGAGACTGTTATGTGTCCTGATCTCATTCCCAGGAGAATATTTTCCCCTTTTCCCACCCTTTTGTTCCTGTGGTCAAATATAGATTATATATGATACGTACATGTATGTGATAATTACATATAGCAGGATCAGTGTGTGTTGGGGTGAAATTTATTTTAGAAAAGTCAGCGTAGAAGCCCTCTGTGTGTTTATGGGGATGTCCACATGGTTTTTTGTCACAGGGTCCTCTGAGTGATACCCCATCTCCGATCCCTGTGTTCTTCCTGAAGGCAACACATGGAAATAACTATTGGCTCCTCGATGCCACCTGCCAGGCTGGTTAGCCGGAGACCTTCTTTATCAGCAGGCTCCAAGTAGTCATGTTGTTTGAAGCTGTGCTTCAGCGAATCTTTGCTAAAATATTTCTCTTGCCCTCTCTACTTTCCAAACAACAGCTATAGGAAAGAAGCATCTTTATTCTTGATAATATGCCAAGGTGGAGTATTGTAGAAACCCACTCCTTGGAGGAACTCCTAATAAAAATTCAAAACCATGACTCTGACATGTAACTTTCATTCTAACTTGTCAGTATAGAAAAATTCTCAGAATTGTATCTCTTAGTACAAGTTAATAGTCAAGCTGGTATTTTTTAAGACATTTTTTACAGAGCATATTTAGAGAAAGGTAGCAAAAGTTGAACAAAAATTCAATTAAGAAAGAATAATTAAACAGGGTTAATTAAAATGTACCACTTTTGAAAGGAAACTTCCTCCATATTCCTGAGTCTGGAGCGGATGTGGTTTCCATTAGGGCTGTTGCCCTGTTCAACTGTTTACTTCTGAAGCTGCCTGCCTTCCTAGGTGCAAAATCAGAGAAATCGTGATGGTGCATTAGCCCATGACTTCAGATATCTAAGATAGCAGACACAGTGGAGGGAATGAAATAAAGTAATTTATGGTGAATATTTGCAGTTTTTATAAGCCAAAGGTGAGGCCTAGTTATAAAAAGGGCTAGAAAGGCCTAGAAGAGCGTGGTCAGGGAGAGAACCTTTGTCCCCATCCATAGACCTGGAGTTGGAGTTGAATGAATGCATGTATACAAAGTGCTGAACCCATACTTACCTCAAAGTAAGTGATCAAAAAATGATTGTTATGAAATATAACTAAAAAATAAATTAGAGGCTGGGTGTGGTGGCTCATGCCTGTAATCCTAGCACTCTTGGAGGCCAAGACAGGGATCACCTGAACTCAGGAGTTCAAGACCAGCCTGAGCAAGAGTGAGACTCCATCTCTACTAAAAATAAAAAACCTAGCTGGGCATTGTGGCAGATGTCTGTACTCCTAGTTACTTAGGAGAATGAGGCAGAAGGTTGCTATGAGCTATGACCCCATGGCACTCTACCCAAGCCGACAGAGTAAGACTCTGTCTCAAAAAGTAAATCAATTAGTATATGAAGAGGCTACACTATTTTGTTCATTTCACGTGTGTTGTTGAAGGACATACTCCCACCTCCTCCACACAGACTTTCACAGAGTACTGTCCCCAACTCTCCTAGCAGCCACATCCCTGACATAACACAGCCCCTTTTGAGTTCTTGTCTGAAAAAGTTTAGGGTTCTCAAAAGAGTTTACTGTTTCTTGTAGCCAAGAGATGTCATGAACATCCCTCCCTACAGCATTTACTAAAGAGTTATTTATAATTGTGAGTCCTTCCTCTCTCCCTTTGAGATGCACAGGTCACCCTTACAGCTCAGAATGGTCTTCCTCAAGGACCCAGAAAGCCACTCCTTTGAGCCAGAGTCATCAGGAAGGACAGAGCCCCTGACTTTCAGTCTCTGTCATGGGTAGTATCCTAATTTTGATCAATGCCAGCCCGTAGAATGACTGGCCTAGTTGCATTTAGACTGGAGGCCAACCCTTTGCAGGTTTTCATTTCCCCGACTCTACTGAGCTCCTGTGCGCACCCCCTCTGCAGCCCTCATTGTCACTTTGAAAAGCCTCGTTGCCTCTGCATGAATTGATGTTGTGTTTAGTCTATTCCGAACCTTCTTCTCTATACAACTACGAATTACTGAATAAAATCTCTCCTTATCATCTTAGTGGTCGGCTTTATCTTTGACAATTGTTTATATCCCTTCTATTTTACAAATGATTAAATTCAGGCTTGGAGAATTTAAATACAGGTTTTGAAAATGGTACTATTATTCCCACTTTGCAGATTAGAAAATTGAAGCTGGGTAGTGAGCAGCTCATCCAAGGTCACACAATGAGCAAGTGGTAAACGGAAGCAGAAACCTGCATGTGCGAGATTGCATGAAGTGGGACTGGAGGAGTAGGTCTTGCAAGAAGTAGCACTTCATGGATTCAATCCACAGGTGCTGGAACCACTTGCCAAGTTGCTTCTGCTAATTTCATGTTAGCTGACTGAGTTTAGATAAATTTCTTAACTGTCTTGGTTCAAACTCATCATTTTTAGGCAATATTGAAAGTGTCTACCTCATAATGTTCTTGTGAAATACTCTAAATTCTAATTTATAGAAATCACTTAGAAAAATTCTCTGCACGCGTGAGTACTCAATGTGCTGACATTCTAACTATAGCCGCTATCATCGCCACTCTTATTATTGTGCTGTATTACTATTTTATTATTATATCTCACCCTTCCAGTTTTAATTATAGTGAAAACAATTTAATAAGTAAAAATGACGTCCAAATCACCTCATTATTATGTATGGCCAGGGGGCCATTAATGTGGACATTTTTTTAAGCTGTGACCAGTGTAGAGTTAGCTGGAACTTGTGTTATTTAAACTTTGTTTGATATATTATAGGAAGGCAGATCATTGAAGAGAGGATTGATATTATAGAAATAAAGGAAAAGGAACTGTTTTTCAGTTTCCAAACAAGCTGTGGACATTCAAGTTCCAGGGAACAGAGAGACACGTTATAAGAAAAGCTTTGCAGCATTCCTAAGGCGAGGTCCGGACACAATGAACAGGGGTAAAAGAACATAGGTCAGCATGAAATGTTAACTTTCCTGAGATTTACCCTATATTAGCTCATCATGGAGGATTCCACAGAGGAAGTGAATGTTTGCCGGACTTGGTAGAGACAGTGGAAAGGAGACCCAAGTAAATAGAAATAAACAGTGGGCAAACAAATAGAAGTCACTCTGTCTCAAAGATCAGATGAAAATCCTCTCCCTAAGTCACAGAAAGGGTTCTGATGGTGGTGTCTACAGGGGGCTCAGACAGTTTGACTGAGCTGGGTAAGAATCTGCACGTGCCCTTGTTTTGCGGGGAGAAGCAGTCACAACAGTCAAGTCCAGCTCAGCATCATTTCTTGATCTTCCTAAAGCAATGGCTACATGAGACATCTCGTGAATAAAAGCAGTGTTACCTAAACCTACAGACTCTGAGTTGAGTGGGGTACACCAGGCCCTGAGCCTGGCAGAGGGGTTCAGATGTTGGCTGAGGGACAGATGTCATATCCCCCAAGCAGATAGGAGGCCATCCTGCTTACCAGATGCCAAATGCAGACAAGTTTGCCTAAGTTCAGGTGAAGCTGGAGCCTACAGAGGCCTTAGCTGTGATTAGCTGGGCCAGGAAATCAGAAGACCAAGGTTAACCTGGAGGACTGAAGCCCTCAGAGAGCAGTCTGCAGTGAGAAGAATTGTGGGTCAGCCTCCTCTTCCCAGGTCACAGTGATGTAACTAAATCCATCTCAGGGAAAGAAAGGAAAGAACAAAACCTATATAAGTTAAAGAGAAATCATAATTTTTTATGGCAATTTACATTTGTCATGATAGATATTCTGTATTCACCAAACTCAAAAGACAAATGAAATTTGGGGATAAGAAATTTAAATCCGTTGAATTGTTGTGAACCATGGGCTGTGGCTAGAAATGCTTCCTTTGTTTATTTATAATAACCAAGATTGTCTCCACCATTCTCACCACCTCTGCTCTGTTCCGTGCAGGAACATGCACTCCACTTGACCACTGAATGCCCAGAGAGACTCAGTTAATCATTTTGAGTCAACAGCATATTCTCACAATGTGATTTATTCTTCCTGAGCTCTGAGTTGTTGATGCTGGATCTGTCTCTATCATCTTCAATAAAGCACAGTTTTCTTGGCAGATTTGGTGCTTAACGCTTAGAGATAGCCTGGATTACTACAACTGTCAGCAGTCCAAAAATGCATTATTACCTTGGAAGCAGAGGAGATGGGCGATGAACATTTACTGAATTCTGTTTTACCGGTTCTTATGATAAGCTTTGCACCTTTTTTTTTTTTAACTTTTTGCTTAAGTTTTTATTTTGAACTTGTGCCTGGATTACATTTCATTCTCCTCTTAAATACCTTTTTTTAAATGTTTATTTTCCTTAAACACATATGTATCCCTCCTGATTAAACAAAATACACATCTACTTTATTGCTTCTTCCTACAAATTGTTGTGCCTCTTATCATTCTTGGAATGGATTGTGATCTATAGATTTGCACCTGTTTTGAAAGGTTACTGTTCTTACCTTGTACAAACGAAGAAGGTAAATTTGGCAATGTGTAATTTCATAAGCATGTCAGACTTTACTTGCACTGCAGAGTAACCTCATGAGTGGCTGGAGACCGCTCTTAGTCCACATTTTATCAGGGACACTCTGACCTTCTTTCCCTTATCCAGTGTTGGAATCATCTAAACAGCAGGGCTCTGGGCCCGAGTTTTAGACCTATTTAATCAGATTAAGTGGCAGCGGGTACTGGGAATCTGCATTTTATTTGCATCTCAGATAATTAGATGGGTTATTTTTGCTTTGCACATTGCTCTTTAACCAAGAAACTATATCTGAGATTCAAAATTCATGGGAGGAATTAAAATTTATGAAGTTTTTATAAACTTCTTCAAAAAGAAGACGATCCTTTTTATTGTACCAAAATCGTATTTCTGTCGCCCCAGAATTCACTATCAAGAACTTATACCTTAAAGTCAAAACAAACAAGCAGAAATCACCAGAAAAATCTTGAATGAGGCCGCAAACTATAAGAGTTTAGTCATTACTCTAGCTCCTTTTGGTGCTAAAATACTTTGAGATGTATTGCAACATTACTATTTAATCAGCGTTTAAAACTTTTGCAAGCCTGGTGTGGAATGATTAAAGCGAGTTTCAATCTGCGAAAAAAATGCACCTTTAGCAAATGTGATATATTCACATAAGAATTCATTAAATTAAACTTTTTTCATTATCTCAGCAGTAGAAACTTGCCCCTGTACTTGATCAATAAATCTATGTTATTTGAAATTTAAATTAATGATCATCTTTTGACTTTTCTCTACCAAGTATCATTCTGATTAATAATTAGTGGCTCATGTCTCCCTTTCCACCATCACTTGCCTCTGCCATTAGCAAATCCTGTATGTAATTATGTTTCTAGCCACTTACTCCCAGCAGATTCTCCCAAGGTGTTTTTTATATTAAGAATACTTCCCACAGAGAAATAGAAGTGGGTAATTAACGTATAGTCATACATTAAATTAATTCCTCCAAATCTGATTATTATGTGAAAATACTTCTGCCTTTATTATAAGATGATGACTGTAACTATTTATATATAATCAGGAAGCTCATATATAAGCATGGAGTAAGTCATATACAAATGCTGCTATTTATTTATTAATATTGCCTCTATCAAAATTATATGAGATAGCTATAAATAATTTAAATACTAGTCATGAGGAGAAAAGTGCTGTTCCTTTGATTTGGGGGAAGAAGAGAGAGAGCCTCATGAAAAGTGTAGTTTAGACTTGGCAAGTGCAGAAGTGAATAAATAAAGGTTGGTGTAGGTGAAAAAAATTGTATGACTAAAACAGTTACAAATAAGCAACCATGGATTTACTTATCTGAAACACAGTATGTGAGCAACAAAGAAGAGTAAGAAATAATACAAGAAATATAGGTTAGGGTTGGATTAAAAATCAGCTTTATAGGGAGTTTGAAATCTATTCTGAAGATCAGTTACCACCAATTGAGCTCCTGTGGAATCCGTTATTGTGATAAGCACATCTCATATGTTAAATAATGTTCTCTAGTATCAGAGGTCTTCTGCCTGTTAATCCAGAATTTTGTAGTTAATCTTTTCATTCTCTAGAGTAAATGGAGAGTAGAAATACTTTTGAGAAAAATTATACTTTTGTCATTGTAAATCAACTGAGTATTCTAATTTTGTTGCATACATCCAAATTATCCAATTAATATTTTTGCAATATTTGTGTGTGTGTAAAAAAGTGATATATCAGTGTGTATATGATATGTAAAAGAGGCATATGTTTGATATAAATATATATCTTGGTGGTATGAAATTGATTTTTAATTATTAAAGTGATGTACTTAAAGTAAGTCCCTAGGTTACAAATAGGATAATTTCTATAGATTTGTTCTTATATATAAGTTGGAACAGGTTCATTTACCTATTACTTACAATAGGCCTTAGTTCATAAGTGTGAGTCGTACATGAGTCAGATGTTTGTAATTTAGAACTCCTAATATAGTACTGCTTAAAACTGGAGAGCCCAGAAAGGTAAGCTGGTTTGTGAAAAAAACCAGTGCTTAGTATCAGTGCTTAGATTATATCTAAGACCTTTTGGCACCTAATTTTAAAATGTTTTTTTTCTGCATTAATTCTGAGAGCATGTTTGTGAAAACTTTATATTTAGACTACCTAAGTGCAGATCTATCTGAATGTTTAAAAGGCTGTCCTATATTGTTAACATGATTTATGTTCATGAAGACTCCTCCAGTCAAGTTAAAGAAATCTCCCATGTAGATTTTTAATTGCCAAAAGTAAAAATTATTAGTGCTAAATTAGTGGCTTACATGAAAATACAACTTTGAATTGTCTTTGATGTAAACTAAATTAAGCATTGTTTAATCTTGTTTATATTGATAATTTGAATTGTAAAAACATTTATGCTTCGCATAAGTTTTCATAGCTTTTGCTCATATGATATCAAAATTCTCAAATTAATGAGCTTTTCACAGAATGTTCTAATTCTTCAGATATATTGGGAAAACAACATTTGCCTCCTGGGAAACTGAACAAGTTTATCAATCCAGGTAGATTTTACTCTTTCAAAAAGCCCATACCACGACACAAATTCATAGTATCTGTAGCAGTTTAGAAGTCTTCTAATTAAAGTTATATGACATTCTTCAGAGTAATAAAGCTATGTTAAAAGCACTCGCTCCAGACATAGGTTAAAGATACAACCTACCCTCAGAAGCCAACCCTATGTAGAAGCATACAAGTCTCGATTTAAATGCAATCTCTCAAGTCAGCTTGCATCCTTCAGCAAAGAGTATATATTTTACATTTTAATACATATGGTTAATAATATGGTTCAAGGGTCACCTAGGTTAATAATAATAAAAATAAATGCTAAAATGTAATACAAATATCCCATGTTCTTAGGAAAAAGATTGTTCTGTAGCCATCACACTCATGACAGCCCCAGACCAGTTTTAACACGCCTCCTAAGTGAATAGAAGTTTCATTTTTTTGTGACAAAATACTGCCTCTGGAACTATTTTTTAATGTAATTTAATCAATAAGTAACAATAACTCACCTCAGTGAACACGCTTTTCCATGCCAGACAATCAATGAGGGATCCTCGCTTCTAAAAGTCAAGCGATTAAAAATGGACTGTCTTACGAATGCCAACCACTCAGCGGCCGTCTCTCTACAAACGATGTCAACCCGCTCACCTGAAAAATTCCACCTATCCCTCACTCCACACTTCCAAAAAATTCCGTAGGAAATCGGTGGTCTGCTCTATTTGGAGAGACTGTGATGGGTCAGCAGAACTCACCCTCCTGTGAGAAACACTTTAGTGATGTTAGTGTTCTTACTTTGGATATAAAATAGGATTTCATCCTTTGACGTTCTTGGGGTTACGCCAAATCAAGTTGAGGATCTTTGCTGATGGCACTTTAGGGGACCCTTGCACAGGCTTGCACACCAGGCTCTTGGTGCCCAAATTCCATTTACCTTTAAGATTTATTTTGGGAAGAGTCAGTCTCAACATCAATTTGAGCTCTGTCTCCTCAATCTGGAATTTTTAGACCAATATATCATCCCATGATGGTGTCAGACTTAGGACATGCAATAGTGATTAGGCCTTTTCTTCACTTATTCATGGCTGCGTAGAAAAGTCAGATCCCCAGGGCCCATTTTTTTCTGTCATATTCCACTACTTGTAAAATTTATTGGGTCTGAATTCTAACAGGGCACACCAGTAGTTTTAAAACTTTCTGAGTCTTCTCTATAAATGGCGCTAGGTTAATAATTCTTACTACCCAAGACTTGTGAGACTTAAGTTAGATAACCACGAGAAATCACATAACAACAACTGTTTAAAGAATTGAGTGATAGTCTCATTTTACAAAAAATTTTAGTCATGTGCACCTCTCAAATGCTGCTGTGCCCCATCCTTGTCCTCTATCGTAACGCCACACAAGGATAAGTTAGACTATACCTCTCTTATTTCTAGGCTTTAGGAAACAAGTTTGTACATAAAAATTGAGCATAATTTTTTATTTCTCATTCTTCATTTGGATCATATATATGTTCTTTTTTAATATTCATTACTGTAGATGCTATAAAGTATATAGAGAATTAGTAGAAGTTATATAAAGAAAAATAAAAGCCTATGTTTGAAACAACACCCATTTGGACTAAAATTACAGAGTGCAGAAGAAGTGGTGGCAATTACATTGTCATCGTGCACAACAAGTGTTTTCATTATGGAAAAGAGTTGTCATTACCTCAAGAGAAGCAGGTGAAGAGCATATGGTGATTCTTACTTTTGAATAATATTTTTATTTATTTATTTATTTATTTATTTTATTTTTTCCTTCCCACCAATTGCTCTCCCTCCACACATCCTCCCCCTTCCCCTCCCCTCCCTTGCCCCTTTCCCCATACTCTTGTGCTATAATTAGGTTATAGACTTCATATGAAAGCTATAAGTTAGTTTCATAGTAGAGCTGAGTACACTGGATAATTTTTCTTCCATTCTTGAGATACTTTTGCTGAATTCTTTGATGGCTAAACAGGAGAATAGAAATAAGTTGATGTGATTAACATGAAATTCATTTGCATCTAACTTAAAGTTTATCATAATTAATATATTTTAGAGATGTCTTATTTGAATTATTTTTGCCAATAAGTCACAAAGGAATGAGCCTGTGAAAACATTTGTGCAAAGTATTAAATTTGAAGATTTAAGTCTGGCAATATCATTAAGCAAAACTCTCAAATATTATAGAGAAAAAATATAAATTGTGAAGTATTTGCACTGCTGGAAGATAAGAATTGATTTTGTAGATGTTCAGATATTTATATCAACACCAGAAATGCCAGATTTTGGGGAGAAAGAGATGTTACAAATTATTTTTAATTTATTTTGTTATAATACTACTATGTTATATAAGAGTTATGCTAATTGAACACAATTGGATCTATTATGATTTTCAAGGCAAAGTTCCAGCAAGTCACTTTCCAAAGTAACAAGTAGGTGGCATTATATTACTATTCTTAATGCATATCTCTACTGCTAAAATTCAAGAAAAAATAGTTCTACAAAATATTTAACTCTCAAACACAAAAGAAAAGTAAATAAATCTATTTTTATTCAATAATCCAGTCACTTGAGTCTACCAGAATTATGACAATTTTAGTGGTTTTGTGAAGTAATTGCTTTGTTAAATGAAACTAATTACAGGAAATGACTTAAAATCCTTAACATGAAATCAAATTCTCTTTATTTTATGACATTTAAGATTCTATAAAGACTTGCAGCTTATAATGAAATATTCATCTATACCACAATGTACTGCTTCCACCCTAGACCTGGGCAAATGAACAAAATAATTAAAACAAGAAAGGCAAATAGCAACTGGTCTCACCTTGAAAGAAGGAAACTGTTTAAACCACTGCCTTATTATTTCAAAAGCATTCACAAGGGAAAAAGACAATAAAAGATTGTAGGAATTCACATATAGCCTTTACCCACATATTCACAATAAAAAGGCAGAAGTTATGCGAACTTCAATATTTACATATTTTTTAGTGCTTCATATATTATATCTGCTATCTAAGAAAAATTCCCAGATCTTTCTGCACAGTCACCAGAGAGGGGGAATCGACCAGTACTCCTCAAGGTGCCAAAAATATTCTATCGAGATTATCAAAAGATATTTCCAATAATAACAAAATTTTTAAAAATAAAAACCAATTGGGAGGCTCCTGTGGCTCAAAGGAGTAGGGCACCGGCCCCATGAGGTGGTGGGTTCAAACCCGACCCCAGCCAAAAACTGCAAAAATAAATAAATAAAATAAAAATAAAAGCCAATTTGAAAAACAGTTTATTTCCCTGAAGTTGCTGATAGTCCCAAGAAGAGGGTCACTGTACTTTCAAATTTAATTCTTCATTTCTTCCTAAAACTCGGTACCACTCCACCGCTGACAGTTTTGTCTGTTTTTACTTATTTCTGGAAGGCAATTCAGTCATAAATGCAGTAAAGATTTGGGTAAATTGTGAAAAATAAATGTGATTTTTTTTCTTTCAAACATAAAGGATCCAAGAAATACCCTGGCCTAGACAATAATCTATACTCTGGTGGTATAGCCGACCGAAATATGAACAGAATGTATATACGAATATTTATGTGTATGTATGTCTACACTGCTTTTTCTGTGCATCTGCCAATATTTGGGTATGTTACCTGAATATTTACCTATATGAATGGAGATTATATTATAGACTCCAGAGGGAAAGTCCATATAGATTAAAACAATTAGAAATAATTGTTTAATAATTACATGAGAGAGGAAAAAATCCCACAAAAGTTATGCTGAAAAAGTTTAAAATTAGAGTAGAAGCTATTTTCTTGAATCAAGAGAAAAAGTTGAATTCATAAGGTCAAAGATTACTTTGAATTCCTTGAAAAATTTACAGGCAATTATAACTTTGAAAACCATTCTGATACTTTCTCTAAATTTCAAGGAAGAAAAAAGTAATTCTTCAGCTATTCATACATGAAAAATAAATTTCCTGAGATAAGTGCGTCTTACCTGAACGTGGGGTCGCATCCCCGGTAAGGGGCCAGCGCTACCTCTGCCCACAGCACAGCCCTGCCCAGCAGGTGGAAGTGCGGGCACGGCCTCAGGGTAATGGAATTCCCTGTTATATCATCAGATATCACACCATCCAGGGACCTGTTATATCAGATATCACACCATCCAGGGACCGTCCGTGTCCTACAAGGAATAGCTTTCAAGGCACAACTGCTTGGAAGCAGCACTCCGGAAGGGGTGTGTGGCTGCAGGCACTCGCCTTCCCAAGGGGTCTCGGTGTTAAATCAGAACCCCTCTGCCGTGCTGTGGCACCAAAAGGAAAAATGCACCGTCTGGGCTCTAAGGCCCCGTTTCTCTGGTCGCTGGGAGCATTTTGTCCGTCCCAGTCCTGCTCCCTGGGCTCTTCAGGATTGAACTTTGTGTTAGTTGATGAAGGGGCTTTCTTGCTAGTGTCCTGCTGCACTCCCAGCTACTGGGGTTCCTACTGCGAACTCCTGGTCTCCAGGGACCTGCTGAGGACAGAAGTGTCACCACACCCGCAGGGGAAGCTGACCCTGATCTTCGGGAGAAAGTGAAGTCTCTGTTATTTGGGATGAATACATTTGGAACAAAGGTGGTCTGAGGGGAGGGGGGAGAGGGGGTTGGGCTCCTGAGCACCCCCCCAAGTGTGGATGGTTAATGGCCACAATCGGGGCCTGAGCAGGAGGTAATTACCCGTGTTCAGATTCACTGGAATGGAGGTTCGGTTCACATCCTCAGAAAATCCTCCAGGCCCTGCCCAGACCGTAGTTGAGGAAGAGGGAAATTTTAACAACCTTATTTTAGGAGAAAGACCATCAGTGCCAGGGGAGCCCTGAGTCCATCCGTAGCCTTGAGCTAGTTCACCCCACTAACTTCTCTTGTCCTAGTTTCTGCTCAGTTAGAGAAGCCCATTATAGGAGCTGCTCCCCAGCGTGGGGAGGGCTGCGGTGTCCACGGAATGCGGGTCTCGACCTGGGGCTGCAGAGACAGGCAGCCTCAGTTTCTTCTCTAAAACCTGCCACACACTAGCTCAGAGCCCTGCTGTCCAGGGGGTACCTCCAAATGATGACTGGATGTGGAGGGGACGGAAAGACAAGCCGGTTGCTGTGAGGTCGTGGGTGACATTGGCCTGATAACCCTCTGTGCACCTGACCAGAACGTCCTTGAACTGCCTGGTATCTGAGCGCTTCCGACTCCGTCCCCCTTCCTGCCTGTCTGCTTCACAGCTCCGAGCCTACTCACCCTCCTCTGCCCCCACCCCTTGCATTTGTCTCTATAAATCACTTGCATGTCTAGCAGGATCTTGGTACCTTCTTGGACATTTTGATCTGAAACAGCATTTTTATAGCTTCAGCAGTATTTGAGTTCTTGGAGTAAAAGAACGTCTGGCAAGTTCTTATTTTGAAATAATTTAAATGGTTAATTTATATATATAATATAATATATAAATTCTCTAAAATAGAGGAACTTCAGAAATAGTCTTTATAGAAAGAGAAGAAATGATGAATATTCACCAAAGTAATTAATCAAAATAAAGAAGAAATTGAATAAGAAAATTAGAAGTTTCATAGTAATACAAATAAAAAACTAAATTTTTAATGATTGTAAATTGAGCTGCAATAAACATTATAGATGATCTAATACAAGGTGGGAGTAGGGGAAGGAGGGACCGATTGGGGGGGTGAGAGGGAGATGGAGGTCTCAGTGTAGGGCACACATTTTAGGGGGCAGGACACAATTATAAGAGGGACTTTATATAACCAATGCAATCCTTGTAACCTAATTCTTTGTACCCTCAATGAATCCCAAACAATAAAAAAAAAAAAAAAAAAGGAAAGGAAAACTAAATTTTTAAAGTCAGGAGTAACTAGTTATAATTCATACAGTATACATACATACATCTATACACACACATATATGTACTATATATATATGTGTGTGTACATATATATGTATATACATTATATGCTAATTAGAGGCTGGCTCTCAAAATATTGGTTGGTTAGAGACTGAAATCATTACTATGTTTAGTAATTATGGAGGAAGAAAGATGGTGTGTAATGAACATACTTTATCTAGACTTGAAAAGTATTGCTTGAGTGGGCAGAGTGAAGAGAAATGAACTGTACCCCAAACCAGCGTGAGTTTAAGCCAGGGTGGAGAACTTTTCATGTTGAAAGGCTGCATGGAATTTAGTTGTAATCGAATAAGGCTGCAAATCAATAAACTGTAATTAGATATATTTGAAAGCGTATATCATTTTGTAAAAAAAAATCTAACTATTGTGTACTAAAGAGTTTCAAAAAGCAAAAACTATTTGTTAATTTTAAAGTGAACTGATCTTTTAATGTGTGTGTTGTGTCGGCTTTTGTTGGAAAGCATTTGGAGACTCGGCTTCAGCACGGACATCCCCAGTGTCAGTTGATCTTCTGGATGAGTTTCAGGTTCTGTGACCTTAAGAGCATCTTGATTTCAGGTTAAGTAGAAGGCAGATTGGTAGCAATAAGTGATGGAAAAGCAAGAAGGCATTTTTGGGCCACGTTGCTGAAGATGTGTGTGTGGGTATACACATTCTATGCATTTTTTCCATATTACAGTTGGATGTTTCTCAGCATCAATCACTTTCAAATGTCAGTTGCTGAGCGCTCATCGATTCCATCTCTAGTTCTTTAGGTGCCTTGGTGATACAAACTAGGTAAGGCTGAAATGCTGATTTGAATGTGGGAGCGTAGTTCTCAGAGGTTAGTGAACCTTTTACTCAATCCTCCAATTAATGGGTCTATTAGAAGTCCAATGCGCTATCCATTGTGGGACAGAGCCACCTAATTAATGGGTCTATTACAGCTGCATATTCTTCAGATGAATCTCATGTTATCGCCCTGCTCATCACTGACCTTACTAACTGGAGAATATGTTTATCCAAAGTTTCCTTTGGAAGAAAGACTGTTTTGAAAAAAAGATAATTCTTTTTAAAATGCTTAGGGTTTTTTGCCACGCATCATATACATAGGATAGACTTAGTTTTGCAGAGAAATTTTCAAATTGTTTTGACATAACGTGATATCACACAGAAATGCTGAATTCCTACAGAAATCTTTCAATAAATCACATTGATGATTCTGTTGTTCAAAAAATTTAACTGTTCCCACGGAGATAAAGTTTTGACTACCACTTGTCCCTGTGATTGCCAGCGACCTTTGGAATGATGTGGTAGAGCCACACTGAATACCTCAGCCTTCAAATTTTGCATATTATAAAACTGAAGTTGTTGTATTGCCATGATGGAGGAATATAGTTGACAAAATGTACAGTTTCTTGCAAGAATTTATCGCTTGTTGCTCGTAAAAGAGCAGCTTTAGCACATTTTGCTGATGCATATACAATGAAAAGAAATGAAAGTATCTGGATTTGCTAATACTGTTTTTTTATCCATGGAAGAAACTCTTCATGTTTTCCTGTCATGGAAAGTACATCATCTTGTACACTCACTAAATTTACCAAATCCAGTCCAACTTCATGACATATATCTTGAATGTTGTTGAAGATATCTATTCCCCACGTTTTATTTCCAAGCGGCTCTTGCTAGCAAAGAAAATGTTGTTATGATCCAAATGGAATGTTAAACCATGCCAAATCAGGAGTATCAGTTGATTCACTCAAAGCAATTGAATGATATAGATTTTCCTTTGAAAGTATTGCATGAAGTTGTGTCATTAAGTTGAAGGCTAATTCATGCTGACAATCGGTTATGGTTCTGGTTGAAAGAGGCAGCGGTCTGTATACTTTGAAATGCTATCAGGATCTAAGCATCCTATAACTTTGACCAGGCATTCTTTTTCTTCTTCAGTTGTTTCTTTCTTTTTTTTTTGGCTGGGACGGGTTTGAACCCTCCACCTCCAGTATAAGGGGCTGGTGTGTGCTCACAGGCGCCACCCCCAACCATGCATTCTTTCACATTTTCTGCATAACTGAATGGCTTCCCTTTTACTCTCAAGTATATAAACCAAGTTATAGATTGCTTCAGTGGCTTTATTTCTGGTCTTATTGCTACTTGAAAGAATTGTTTCTGCTTTGCTTTTCATCTTTTAATTTCTGTAATACAACCTTTTGTGACTCTCTCTCTAATTAAAAATATTTGTGATCCTTATGAGTGTTATAATGCTAATGAGCACCGAGTTTCTTTAATGTGCATATTGCAGTATCACAAAGCAAGCAAATCATCTTATCTTTAGCCGAAACAAGATAATATCACAATTCCCAATCCTCATTACAAAATCTGTTTTCTGCCTTTAGAGTTTTCTTGTTCTTCTTTGACACGACGGGCTGTTAAGCAGCTAGAATTAAAAAATACTGTTAAGCTGTGCAAGGCTTCACAAATTCCACTTCAAATGGAAACACAGAGAACCATTGTCAAAAGCTGACAACAGACAGGCTTACTCAACCCTCATAAACTCTCACCAACCAGCCTCTCCTGGTAGTTGTGCCAATTTGGGGGTGGGGAGCGTTAGAACTGATTCAGGAGTGTAGCAGCCCTTAGTTTAGCCCTCATGGCTCACTAATGTTCTAATTGTACTGGTCAAAGTAGGATTATTTCACTGAAACTTATTTTATTATTTGCTATTTTAAATACATTCATTTTAAAAATAAAATATGAAAGACAAAAAAATTACTACTTCACCAAGATCTGGAATAAAAATAAACAAATAATATATAACTGACCCCCCCAAAAAATGTATTAAGGAAAATAAAGTGATTTTTTTCTGTAAATTCAGATTCAATCAAAAAGACACACGTAAAGGAAGGCCGCATGTAGCATTAAGGCTGCGGGTTTCCCAACTTTGGTGCAAGCTAACACTAATCATTATGTTGAAATGTTCCAGTACTGTCTAAATTTAGCCTAAAGAAGAATGCCTCTGCAGGGGAAGGTAAGTGTGAAATGAACAATTTAAAAATTATCTACAGATTTTTTTTTTTTTGGTATTGTACAGGACTAGTCTACTCATAGACTGTATTTATCTTTATTTCACAGATTTTGGTACTCATGTCTTGAGAAGGAAAGCCCTTTTAGCCACAATGATTGGCAAGATCAATGTAATATTTATTTCTGTTTTACTGGTTGAATTCTAGGTAATTGACAGATTTTTGTGGATAAAACTAGCTTATATTCTCAAGGGCTCTCTGTACGTTTCTGTATATTTATGAGGAATACATCTGTTGCTGCAGCATACAGCTGCTCTTGGAATCATTTTCTCATTTCTGCTCAGCAAAAGGGTGAACAGAACACAAGTTAGGAGACAAAAATGAAATCGTTGTCAGGCTGCAGCTCTCAAAGAGACTTGGAAGCTCCTTCAGTTCTTTGAAGCCGCGTGTGTCAAACTCATGATGAATCATATTTTTATATTCAAAATCAGAATCCTCTTAGCTGACACAGCCAAAGTCGATGCCTCGAGGGTACAGCCTGAGACTCCAGTTTTGCGCTGAAATACCGAACGGTTCCATTGAAAATTGATTTGCCTGAAATAATTGCCTCACTTTTGATTGAGTGCTGTGGTGCAGACACCCAGGAAACCTGCCTTCTTTTTTAGAACAAACACAATAAAAATGTGATGTGACCTTTCCCACTTTCTACAAATTGCCTCCCAGCCCACCCACCTGTCAGGTTACCCCCTCATGCCTGTCCCCAAGCCTTTCGTGACTGAAAAAATGTGTAAGGCAGAGCACCATACACATCCATTTTATTAGAAAAAATAATTCTTAAAAATGAGCAGTGTGTTAACTATAATGTTTTGCCAGGAGGATCAAATAGAATTTTTTTTTTTTCATTAAAAAATCTTGCATTGAGTGACAGGCATCTCTACTTTCAAAGTGTGTTTACCACACTCAGAAGTTTCGGTGGAAAAATGTCTGTAACAATGTGAAAATTATGGCTAGGCTATGGTCCAACTATCTTCCTCCTGAGTCTTTTTCCATGAAATTTTTGAAGTATATAATGAAATTGAAAATTCCCATGTGGATTATCAAAAGACATTCAGATAGGAACCATTTAAAAAAACTAGCTTCATCACATGTCTAGCCTACCCTACAATTCACAGGTGATTTTCATTTATAGTTTTAGTGGCGCAAACCACTGAAAATCACTAAAACACTGTTATATGATGGACTGCAGCAAATATATATTTTTAAATTTGGAAATACTTATCTTAGGTACATATTAAGTTATTAGTTATATGCTATTAAATATTGAAAATCACCTATGTTTTATAAATACAGTAAAAATAAATGTCAATGCTTAATAAAAAAACAAATGCTATGACTTAATAAAAAATAAAATATTCCAAAAAAAAAAAACAACAAAAAATGCTAGATTTTGCCCATAGATTTAAAAAAATGACTTACCTTAAAGTGAATTTTTATTTTGAATTGAAATTATACTTAACTCTACTGCAGGTGTATATAATAAATACTGTTGTTCAATAATGAATGATAATATGTAAGTAAATAGTGAATCACTATTTTAACATACACACATACACATAAATGTATGCATAAATGCATGGGTCTTCATCATCTTAGCCATTAGTTTCAAACAAATTTAATCTGATAATTTTATAGTACTTTACTTTTTAAAATGATTTCACCTTTTTTTTTTTTTTTTTTTTGAGTCAGAGTCACACTATATGGCCCTGGAAAGAGTGCCATAGCATCACAGCTCACAGCAACCTCAAACTCTTGGGCTTAAGCGATTCTCTTGCCTCATCCTCCCAAGTAGCTGGGACTACAGGTGCCTGCCACAACGCCTGGCTATTTCTTTGTTGTTGTTTTTGCTATTCTCATTGTTGTCTAGCTGGCCTGGGCTGGGTTCAAACCCTCCAGCCTCAGTGTACATGGCTGGTGCCATAACCACTCTATGGGTGGTGAGCCTAAAATGATTTAACCTTTTCAATGATATTTGCTCATCCAAACAACTAGGGGAGTAGAAGAGGGCATTTTATGCCCATTTTATGGACTAAGAAAAAGAAAACTACATTAGTTACCCAAGCTATGTAAGGATAAAAGTTGTTATATGATAGACCCAAATGCTTTGATGATTGGTTTGTCCTGTTTTCTAAAATCAAATCGACTATCTAGATAGGACAATTTCTCCTTGCTGTATTTAACGAAATAACACCAAAGTTTTAGTAAATATTTTCACACTAAAAGAAAACTCTTTCACTAGAAGAGTTTATCTTTCTATACACCAGCAACAATCTCGTGAGTTTTGGTTGATGCCTACTCTTAGGGGCTGAATATTTGTTTCCCCCTGAAATTCATATGTTGAACCCCTGACAAATAATATGATCGTGTTTAGAGGTGGGGTTTTGGGGAGGGGATTAAGTAGAGATGAGGTCCTATGGGTGCAGCCCCTTCGAGTAGATTGTGGTCTTTATAAGGAAAGGGGGAGAACCCAGATCTCTCTCCTCCACCAGTGGGGACCCAGTGCAGAGGGGGTCTGTAAGCTAAGAGAGGCCTCTTTGTCCCCACTGGAAAATAAATAAAGGTTAAAAATGAGGTTACCTGCTATCATTTAAGCATTAGAAGCAACAATACAGTGGCAGATGTCAGAGCGTGGGGAGCAGAGAGTCGTGGATGTTGTTAGTAGAACAGTCTTCCTCACAGTGAGATAGAGGAGCAGCTGTTAGTTTATGCTGTGAACACTACCTGCAGTCTCTACTCAAGAAAGAAAGAACTTAATCTCAACCAGGGGTAGATGATCAACGGGGACAGTTCAGAAGAACCCCGCAATCATTCATGCAGTTTCCAGAGTTTAACAAACTGTTGTGCCCAAAACACATTAGTGGAAGGAGCAGTCAGAGCCGCAGGAGGAAAGACCAGCACTCACAGCAGCCACGCCCCCGAGGGCTCCCCTGTTCTTCAGAGCTGATGACCATTTTACATGGCCAACTGTATACTGAGGAAAGACTTAAGTATTTGGAAAAGTTGCACAAGTCCCTAAACTTGCATTGACACATAGAGATTCAACATGTCTTCGTGGAACGTGGAGACACATGTGGGCTCCATACTAAAAAGAGTCTGGCCTGGGTCCAAGTCAAGGGTGTAGTTGGAAATAACTTACTTGATTCAAACACACTCCCTCCCCACATTTCCACATTTGTTTTATTTTGTATGTGTGGTGTGAGAGCTATCTTTTGGTTGAAGGCCTGGTAAAGTCTTTTCTTCTTCCCTTTTTTTAATTTTTGAGACAGAGTCTCATTTTGTCAGCCCCAATAGAGTGCCATTGCATCGCAGCTCACAGCAATCTCTAACTCTTTGGCTCAAGTTGATTCTCTTGCCTCAGACTCCTGAGTAACTGGAACTTCAGGTGCCCACCACAACGCCCAGCTATTTTTAGAGATGGGGTCTCACTCTGGCTAAGCCTGTTCTCAAACTCCTGAGCTCAAGCAATCCACCTGCCTTGGCCTTCCATAGTGCTAAGATTACAGACATGAGCCACCAAGCCTGGCCCCAGGTAAAGTCTTTAAAATGGTGCTTCTATCGAGTAAGATAACAATCATAAAAATATCACATTCTGGAAATAAGTGCTATTTCTACTGACGTAGAGTAAGTAATGCAGTTATAATTTCGTCTCATTTCATCTCTAGCTAATTCACCATCATGGCCTGTGCAAAACTCATCTGAACTTGAAGATGGCTGTGGACTCCTGTCATCTCAAGCAGATAGTAGTGCCAGTTGTAGGTTTTCTGCCAGATGAGGAATAATTAGTGCAGCAGGTTAATACGGCCACACAGGCAGGATATTTAGCCTTTGACCTGGTGAATGTGATCATATGGTTACCTGTCCTAATACAGAGAAACAGTTTGCATTCACACGAAAGGTTAATGGTATACATTTACAACCTTTCCTTGGGGCTATGATACTTCTCCTTCCCTCTGTTAAAATACCTGTGTAATCTAAAACAGGAACTGGGTATCCTGTTCACATGGGCCACTATGTCAATTGCATTAAGCTAATGATGCCAAAGGAGAAAGAGATGGCTACAGTATTAGTGGCCTTCGTAAACACAAGCCCTTCAGAGAGTGGAAATGAATCACAGGGGACATTTAAGGGCTTATTATGGCATCAGTATTAACCCCATATTCCAGAGTTTTGAGGTATACTGTAGTATTTCATTCTAAGGTAAAGGACATTCTATTTATTTGCACCTCCAAAAATTACGAACATCATACAATGCCTAGTGGTACTGTCTGGGTTATGGAGCTGAATATTCCTGGCCACACCAGGAATACTGTTCCGATCCACAGAACAGACTGGGTGACAGTCAGTTTTGGATAGGGCGAGAACGTGTTGTAAGGTACTTCCAGGCTATGGTACAAAAGGCTCTGCTACTTTGGGCAATATGATCCAAGATAACCCTATGGTGTCAGAATGTCAGTGAAGGACTGACAGTGAAACCCAACACAGTTTAATGTCATGTGTTTCAGAGAATCAGAAGATTTTCAAAGACTTCTGGTATCCTGGGCCTTGAAGGCAAGGATCCTAGCCGGGTATAGCAGGTGACCAGGTGGTCCAGTCTGCTCATCACAGGTTGGTAGTGTCCGGGCTACCACATCACAGGTTGTGCAGGCGGCATATCCTGGACATGACCGGAGACGTTCCAGAGAACATTAGAAAGCTCCAGTGCAGGTGGCTTGGCACAGCCATGTCAGTCATCACTGGTGCCCTTGTACCTCTGCAGTTAATCTCGGAGCCTTCTCATGTTTATACCACGTGAAGGCTCCCTGTGACCAGCTAGTGGGAAAAGTTTGGTCTACGGAATTGGTTTTGTACACAGGGAGGCCTTGAATAGACAGAAGGCCTGAGTGTAGAACACACTGAACGGGGCCATGGGTTATGCTCTTACCCGTCTTTCCACGCATTGAAGGGAGCCGTGGGTCGTGCTCTTACCCGTCTTTCTTGGCTGGTCAGGGTCTGAAAGAAGGTCAGCAGGACTGAGGACAAGACCTGGAATAGAGGGCCTTGTGGACTTACATTTCTTATTTGCGATAACTTGGAATTTAACAGGGATGAGTAGCAGATGACGATGCTATCATGGAATGATGAGTTGTAATTGAGTTAGTTTATCAAAAGGATGGGGTATTTAATTCTAATTTGGAAGATTATCTATTTAGAGGATAGTCATAAGGTGATAAACACTGCATCCCTTTTTTGCTGCTTTATCATGAGCATCTAGAATAAGCCTAGCATACAATAGGCACCTAATAAATACTTGCTAGAAGTATTATAATGCAAAATATATCAGTAAGAGGAAGAATAAAGAATAAAATTATGAAAAATATGTGTGCCCCATTTTCGAATGATGATTATGATGAAGGGTAATTGTGGTTTGTAACTGAGTAAACTAAACCATGTTAAAATTCCTCATTTTCACTGAGAGTCAATTTTTAAAAGTTTTTAATAAGTGTAAACTGTAGTAATATTTCTCTTATAGATAGTTGATGTAATTAAGCATATGATTGTGTTTAAATTCATCTAAACCCATTGGTCTAAGTGCTGAAGAAATTTTTTGGCAATTTAATACGTTTATTTATAAATTTGTGGCAAATAATTTGTAATATGTGCAGAGGGAAAAGGACCACTTTCTTAGTGTTCATTCTTTGCATTTGCCAATATATAGCGGGATGCACTCTCTCAGGAGAAAAAATATGCATCGAATGACTATCTCTATTTAAAGACTAAGTGAAAAGTGGGGGGGCGAGGAGCTAATTCCATAGTCAGTTGATTGTATTTTTCACTTTTCAATATACTTATTGCCTCTGGAGTACTTGAACATTTAAAACTGCTCATTATATTTATACACTGATTGAAGAGCTAAAACCCTTAGATGACAGACATTTAAACAAAATGAGTGAAATATCAAATCCTTCTCCCTTACGCTGGTGTATGCTTTTTCTTAGATAAATGTCTAAATGCGTTATGAATGAGACTTAGAGGTCCTTCATTAATACTTACATCTGCTGTTGCTAATGTAGATAGAATATGTTTCTATTTATTTTAGAAAATAGGGATAAAGGACATATTTAAAAGATTTTCATTTTGTAAGACTTGTCTGAATTTTTTCACATTTTTATATTTTCTCTTAAATATGTATTTATATTTAAATATAAATTATATATGTGCCACAAGTTTTAAAAACAGATTTCCACAGTCAGTATGAGAAAGAAGAAAAAAAAGAAAACTTGAAGTGCATGTTGAAATGTAAAAAAAATCAGTTTATATCATTCTGGGTAATTTAAAGTTTTTAAAGAAGAGTTTTTATACTCCTTTCTGTATCAAAAACAAACATTTATGTCTTCTTAGACCCTCATTTCTAAAATCATTTCTTCACTGAAAAATCCTGAAAAAATTTTTAAAAAGTATAGAGAAGTCCAGATGTCAAAGTCATGGTAAATTAGAGCACTATGAAGATGATGTTAGAATTTTCTCGCTGTGCCTTGGTCTCAGAATGGAAGAATGAATTCACAGGTCACGGGGCAGAGAAAGCAGAAGAGTTTATCTGAGAAGAGAGGGAAGAAGAGGAAGCCCTCGGGCATTGCAGGGTTCCTGAGCGGGTCACACTGTCTCTCTTTGTCTGGGGGGCTTTGAGCCTTAAGTGTCTCCTGGTTATTGGTGGCACTCTGGTTGGCTCCTACAAATTGAAATGGCCTGTGGTTATTGGCTCCCTGTTCACCAACGGGCGTCCTCTGCCCAGTCACCTTGGGGGCCTTGTGCCTGGTGTGTCCCACACAGTGGCAGCTACTGACTCACAGCTGCATAGGTCTCATGCACTCTCTGTGGCTCTTACAAAACTTCCCCCTGGGGATTTTCCAGGCCTGTTGCTCATGTCCAACAGGAAGGGCTCCTGACCTTCCTTCCATTCCAGGCCCCATTTCTCTGTTCCCACCTAAAAGCCTTCTCACTACCACTGTCACCACCTAACTAGGACCATCTGCCAGCTGCTCCTGAGAAAGTCAGTACCCAGGGACAGCAGAGTTACAGCAGGATGTCACCTGTGGGTGATTATTTTCCAATGAGACCGTGGTTGATGATTATGTTGTTTTAGCTAAGCCTGCTCCTGGCAGAGTTGGGCAGCTCTCACTCTTATTCTCACGTTACACTCCTTCATCAATTTGTAAAGTGTTCTCAGTAGCTCCCTAAGGTTAGGGTCATGGAAGTAGGGGGAAGAAGAAGACATTTATGGTGTTTTAGAGGGGCAGCACCTGTAGCTCACTGAGTAGGGCGCTGGGCCCACATACCGAGGGTAGCGGGTTCAAACCCAGCCTTGGCCAAACTGCAACAAAAAATAGCCAGGTGTTGTGACAGGCGCCTGTAGTCCCAGTTACTCAGGAGCCTGAAGCAAGAGAATCGCCTAAGCCCAGGAGCTGGAGGTTGCTGTGAGTTGTGATGCCACAGCACTCTACCAGAAGTTTTGAAGAAAGAACTAGTAGGCTTATTGATGACTTACACATGTGCTCCATAAATGGGAGTATCAAGAATGATTCCTGGATTCGTGACTTTAAAAAACGGCAGGTTTGGGCTGTGCCTGTGGCTCAGAGGAGTAGGGCACTGGCTCCATATACTGGAGGTGGCAGGTTCAAACCCAGCCCCAGCCAAAAACTGCAAAAGAAAAAAGCAGGTTTGCTTTGAAAAATAAGTTTTCTGCTTTGGAATTTTGCCATTTAAAATTATGATTAGACAATTAAGTGGAATTGTTCAATATGTGAATTAAAATGAAATATTAATCTCCCTCCCCAGATGTCTTAATGGAGCCCTCTTGGCCACGGGAACGCCAGCACTACTCTGAAGCTCAGTTTCTGGCCATGGGAAGGGAGGTTACACCCTTCTCATCCTGCCCTACTTCCCTGCTCAGAGATGTCCTCTGTGTCCCATGGATAGTTCGAAGGCTACCCAAGGCAAACCTTAAACCACACGTGCGGGGCCTCAGTTTCCTGAAGGATTGCTCACACCTGGGGGGCGTGTCACGCCCATCTACCCCTCAGAACTCAGCGTGCCCACAGCAGAAGGACACAGAACACGCTCCAGCTGGGCAGCAGGTGCGAGAGAGTCCTGCAGGTGACCTAGAGCAGCCTGAAGCCGACGATCGCGCCATTAGCTTCAATCTGCATTGCCGTCCACACGCCCATGGAGTGTCAGAGAAACTACTCAAGGGAGGTGCACATGTGCAGTAAGACTCTGGCTCCAATCTGACCTCTGAGCCCTGACGTAGGTCTGGCCCAGGCGACATGAAAGAAGACTGCAGCCCACGACCTCTGCCCCTGTGCCTTTTCCGTGTTTCCGCAATGGGGGCCCTTTGTCTCTCTGTGGTGAGTGCACCCTGCTCTGTGAGCCTGTCCTTCTCTTCCCTAATACCTTTTTTTTCAAGCTTGCCTTACTTTGGGGTCTGGTCATTTTTCAACTAAGAGCACTTCAAGAACTGAGGACCCAGGCAGCTGCCTGGAGATCCCGCTTTAGGAAACAGGCAGCTGCCTGGAAAGCAAATTGTGTGTCAAGTCCAAAGCTGTGCTCTCCACGGCCTGCAGTCTCCAGGACAGGGCCCAGCTTGCTGTACAAGCTGTTCGTAGTTAATAAACGATCCTTTTCTTGATAAAACTTTACTTTTTAATTATTTCAGCAACCACCCTGAGCCACTACCGTGCTGCTCTGATTCACAGCACCCTCTTCTTCTTTTGACAAGGCCCTCCTTTCAGTTATTTTGCCTTTTCAGGCCAAACCTCCAGGTGCCGTCCGTGTATTGATTTACGAGTTTACTGTAATCCCTGCCTCTCTGAAAAGAGAGAAACAAAACTAACCCAAACCCTTGCTCGAGGCTTTTGGGCGTGGCTCTGCTCAAGGTCCTGAAACCTGGGTCAGAATAACCTCTATAAAATTATTTTTACAGAGTTTTGTTCTTTTCAGTTGCCAAGAAGTTACATGTAGCTCCCAATATGCAGTAGCAATCGAATCATATATTTATCTGTGCACGTGTGTGTGCACACGTGTGCATGGGGCACGTTAATTCCAATTTATTCCTTCGTAGTTTCTAAGTCGTTTATTTTGAAAATGATATTCTACCATTATGTAAAAGAAAAGAAAGATGATGAAAAGGACTTTTGCTCTATATTTAGGCCTGAAAACTTAATGTTAGTGAACCTCTAGAGAGCAGTAATTACACTTGTAGAAACATTATGTTGAACTATGTTGGTCAAAATATGACACAGTTTACAATAAGTTCCCCCAAAGTCAGGTCGTTATAGCATCATGATTAGAGAGTATACCCATGAGGAGCTACTAGGATTGTGCATTTTCCCCCTTTCTAAACAATTATCAACCTGTCATTGGTGCTAATATTGACTTGTGCTTATCACAACTTCAACAAATAAATGGTTACTTTCCCCTTGATCTCCGCCATACCAAATACATATTCCTAACGTGTACCCACCATACAGTTGCTGCTATATTATAACTTCCTTGAGATGGTGACAGTATTTTTATTTATATCCCTTCATTGGTACTGGCACATCATATAAAGTACTGCGTAGTGGGCAGATGAACGAAGAAATAAGGGAGTGAGTAAATGAAAGGGTCAACCCAAGGGGATGGCTAAGTGGCCTTGCCCTTGAAAGCTTCTGCTTTTCTGAATCCTGCTTTGCCAGCAGTTCGGCCCTGACGTTGAGTGAGTGTCCAGGAGGAGGAAACAGAGAGAGATGAAAAGACCCAAAACAACGGAGAACTGTAATTTGTAATTCCATGTGTTCAATTACATCACTTTCTTTACCGCACATATAAACAAACCTCACTGAGATGACCCCTATGGCCCTGGTTGCGTCGCCACACAAAGAAACCAGGCAGGACACGGATTAAAGTACAAACTTGCAAGAGGCGAGCTAACCTGAAGTGCAGAATAGCTCCAAGCCCCCTCCACAATGGCTATTTATTAAGGTTATACACAAGTGTGGAGAATTAAGGTAATAACATACACAACAGCTGTGGAGAGTTAGGTATATATACAACAGGTGTGGAGAGTTAGGTAATGACATATGAGGGCTACACACGTAAGGATTGCCACGTGCTCTTTCCCCACATGTTCTTTCCCCAGAACCCCCATGAAGAAGCACCAAGCATCAGTGTCTGGCACCTGTTCACTAAGGAGTGACCAGTCTTATCTCATCCCGGAACACTGAGTTACTTGGGGTTTGTCCCTAAGTCACAAAGCATCTCTAGACGTGCCTGGAGACTGTCCTGTTCTCAGGGTTTCCTTTTAATGTGATCAAAGTCAGTAATTGTCCTGCAAGCATGGTGTCCATTCCTTTACACCTCACTTTCTTAAGGTATATATCACACAAAAATGAATTGTGTTTTATTTCTAATAACACAATACAGAGTAATTTTCTCCAAAACCTCTAGCTGTTAATGGAACTGGACTCAGCATGTCAAGTTAACATGTATTTTTTCATTTTAAGCAAAAGACAAGGAAACAATTGCATCAATAGGATATTTGTAAGCATGAAATTAGAACAAGAAAAATAAGTTCTTGTGAAATGAAGAGCATATAGCTAGGACCGAGCAACATGCCGTACTCTAAATATGTACAAGTGACTGGTATTTTAAACAGTCTGATCATCGAGTTAGAGGTTTCTAATCTAAACAGCATCTACAACAGTACTTCTAATATTTTATTTTTATGTTCTGTCTGCACTTTGTACTCCACTCCCCTGCCAAAATGCTCGTAGCTGCAGGGTACCACTGTTATGCCTGTTGATAGGAATAGACACACAAATAAAATAGGGTGAGGTAAATATAAGCAAATTGCCATCCAAAGTGAAGAGAGAAACATGAAATATGAGTGAGAGTCAAAGGCACCATTATGGAGACGGCGATTAACAAAGGAAAGAGCGAGACTCTAAATGAATTTGGTTCAATCAGAACTTGCTGGATAGGCTGTTGCTGATGCATTGATGGCAAGAGCTTTAGCCAAATATATAGAACACTTAAAGACTGGCCAAAATTCCATGAATTGGCTCCAATATATTGTTTCTGAAGACCAGCATTCTGACAGCTTGAGGCTCTGTCTCAAAAAAAAAAAAAGATTTTTAATGTTTTAGTTCATTTAAATTTTTTGATAAAATGAGATACATTTTGCAAGAAACATTGTAAAAGGTTTGCATGTATTTAGAAAAACTGCCTCATCTAATCCAGTGGTTCTCAACCTGTGGGTTGTGACAATGAACAATGAAAATACATTCTGCATATCAGAGATTTACATCATAATTCATAACAGTAGCAAAATTACAGTTATGAAGTAGCAATGAGAATAATTTTATGGTTGGGGGTCACCACAACATGAGGAAAAGTATTAAAGGGTCGGGGCATTAGGAAGGTTGAGAACCACTTAATTCTAATCTGATATAACTAAACAATAAGGAGGCACTTGATTTGAAATTGTGGTGGCAAATCACCTTGATGACTAAGATAATTAGACTTCTTCAAGTCAGAAGTGAATTAAGACTTTAACATAATGTTTGAAACCATCAAAGTGACGCAGTTGTCATTTTAGAACATGAAACTACAAGGCTACTTTAAACATTTTAAACATTTAGAGGGAAATGGTATTTTTTCTATTACTGGTTTGGTGCACATTTTCTTTTGTTCTCTGAATGAGTTCTCTGTTATTATCTTTTCCTGTTCTTCTGAAACATAAGCTACGCTACTGCTGATATTATCTTTGTCCACCAACACAAGTAATGTTAGGGTGGGTTTATACTCTGCAGAAATCTGAAATGAGGCAGAGGAATGTAAAGAAGATGAAAGTTACCTCAGTCTATCATTCATGATTTTTTCTTAAAAACTTTTTCTCAGGAAAAGTGACATTGCATTTTCCAATTCAGTGATCCTATATAATATTTATATATCTGCTTTAGAACCCATTGCATAATATTTCAATTATTTATTTACATAGCAAGCTGGTTTACGTAGCCCAAAGGGCCTTAGAGGCAACAAGAGATTTCATTATTTCTGATATCCCAGCACCTCAAGTTGTGTGACAATACTCATGGTATATTTATTGCATGTTTGATTCATTGAATTGCATATATAAGGGGAGGAAAAGTTATTTCAAAATATGAAATTTGTGGTGGTCATATCTGGAATAAGCTATGAAATATCCTTTGGGAGCCTTTTAGATATCACATAACAGAATGTGTTTTAATAAATACTTGGCTCAAAGGTTCCACTTTCATTAGTCTTTCAGAATACATGTCCCAAATTACAGGTTAGCCGTGGCATCAGCAATCATGCTACACAAAGATGTGGCAACAGTCTGGAGACAGAGATGAAAAACAGAAATTAATGGGAAAGAATCACGTGACTCCCCCAACAAAAGATTGTCATGCAAAATTTCAGTTACTTTGAATGAGTAACTTTTTATAATAAAAACATTAATGAGAATTAAAATTGAAATGCAAATAACTTAGTATTTCTTTGCTACTTTAAACGAGTTTTAGAATTTGATCAGGAAAAAAATGCAAGGAAAATGAAGGCGTTAGCTTGAAAGCAGTGTTCATGAAGCAGAAAGTCCTCCTGGGTTGAAGGTGAAATACCAGCATGAGTTCATTGTAATGAATTGTTCCACAAAGAGATGAAACTAATTGGCATCACCAAAGAGAGAGACCTTGTAATGTAGAAGTTTAAGATGACAAAAACAGCATAAAATTTGAAAGCCACAGATCTTTGTTTAGAAGCTCAATTAAAGTAACTTTCTGAGATAAAGTTTAGAAAAAAATTATTCTATTAAAAATGATAAACTACATGAATTTTTGACCCTAAAAGTTTTAAAATTTAATTCATGAATTTTATTTTCAGTATAATTTGATTAATAAAATATCACGTGCTTATTTATGAACAACTATGACAGTAACATAGGGAAAAATAGAACTAAGTCATTTTTTCCTGCCTTCAGTTCTTATTAAAAAGACAAAATAATCCATGTAGTGATACATAGGGACAGTTTTTTTGCTGTATGGTTTACATGTAGATAGCAAAATATCTGAATAAACTAGATGACTTGTATTAAAAAAAAACAAAACAGACAATCTTTTAGACTTCTACTTTATTCTTTATTAGCCCTGATTTAGGTTTGATGAGGCAAGGAGCCTGCTTTTAAGGAGCGAATGGATGCCAAGGTCACTTTTCTGTCATTTTGACCTCTGAAGTGGCGTTTCATGGTGAAACCAGCGAAGAAATGGAAAGGTTAGAAGAGGTAGCACCTGTGATTTCTTTTTTTAAGGTGGTCGTGTTGTTCTGCTACAGTTTTAAATATCTCATTGTTATGTTTTAAGTTTTTATTCTCCCTAAGTTTAGCCTTCCTGTATTTTAATAGAAAGCACCATTTCTGAGAATGTGCTCTCTGGAATCCTACTTTTATGACATATTTTTTAGAAAATAAGAGTTTAGGGTCAATTACCTTTGAAAAAAGCTATGTTGAACAATATTTAGGAGATTTACCTACCATGGATTTGTTTAGAAGATTTATGATTTTAATTTGCTTTGTAAACCTCCACAAAGGGGTAACTGTACATGGGATGTTTTTCATATTTCTTTGGGACTTGTGGATTTGTGTCAATACCTGAGTGTGTTAGAGCAGGGATTGGCACAGACACAATTCCTGAGATGTGAGAGACTGTTTCTGACCAACGTCCAGAGAGAAGAGCATAGAAGTAGGTTTAAAATATTAAGAATAACTATGAGGGAGGGAGGGTAATCCTGAATCCAGCTGGTCTATATTCTGCAGCAGGGGAGGGAAGGGACTGTTCGAGGGGAAATACTTGCCTCCACGCTTGCCCAGAAAATCTCTCTGAAGAAGAGTGTGAAGCTTCATAGGCTGGAGTCACAGAGATCACTTCAAAGCTACAACATGTCCAGAATGAATGAGGTCCATGTTGAGGAAAGAGCAACGTGGAAAATGTGGAAAACGTTCACTTAGAAAAGCTCTAAAGACAGCAAGAGCACTAAATATACAGAATAACTCCAGGGAAGGCTCAATTTTTAAAAGACCAATAACATTTTGTTTTGAATATATTGAATATGTGATGTCTCAACGGTTCATGTTCAGCCCAGCCTGATGTTGGTAGGTTTGAAACTCAATAAATCAAAGCAAACACTGGGAATTGATGTCTATGTGTGTCTACAACCCCCGTTGATCTATCCCACAGTCTGTTCCAAGTCTGTGGGAGATGAACCAGAAAGAGCGCTCAGAGTGAAACTCAGAGACGCCCTAGTGTGCAAAGCTGAGGAATGAGAGTCGTAAGATTTTCAAGATGAAGATGGGTGTGGTGACGACACTGAGAGCGTCTAGTTAGAGCCCTGCAGAAGGTTAAAGCGAATGGCATTGGAGACTCAAAGACAGGCTGTGGGGAGCGGGGACAGGTACAGGGAGAGATGAGGGTGGGTAAGCGTGAGGGTCAGACCTCCAGTGCATTCCATGTGTAAGAGCCAGACGGAGAGTTCAAAGCATAAGGATGCAAAAAGTGGTAAGGACGAAGGCCAAACTTACCAGCATTATAGTATTTAAAGGAATAAAAGACATAGGATAAATCACAGGCAGATAACAAAGGAGAGAAAACATCTTCAGAATGAAAAAGTATGAACATGGCTAAAAATCACGCTGAACAAGCTAGTTGAGAGGAGAAGATTTCAAACGGTCCAGTTGTTTCAAGCTCCTCACCTTCTTGGCCAAGGAATCTTCAATACCTTGCACATGTAAACCAATTCTAATCTGTAAAGGGGTTAAACTTATCCAAGTAGTGAAGCACAGGAAATGGAGCCTTGGGAAGTTTCAGAAGATGCCCTGGGCTGAGTGACAGACCAGGAGTCACCTCGGCACTCTCTGAATCCACAACCAGTCTTCTCTGTTCTTTTTATTGTTCCACATTGGTTCATTGAGATTCCATAAAGTTTCAGGCAAAGAATTTTTGAAGTCACAAGGTCCCCAGGTAAGTAACTGGTTATTCTTTCTTTCAATAACTAGTGGGAACATTTTTCTCACCATAATTCTTCTGTTTTTTAGAACTTTTCCACTAGCTAATACGCTATGTCCTTGTTCTGCACATTTAATGTAATTATCAGCCAATTGAGTGTATTTTGACAAGTATAATAAACACTTTTTTGCCCAAACTTTTAAGGGAAAAATACGGATGCACATTATGCATGGGTGATACTAATTCTATACCTATATAATTCTTTTATTTGGGCTTATTCATTAAAAGTGTAACTCGAGAAAGCAGGGACAATATTCAAATGCATAGTAATACCCTGGAATGTAATAATTGGTTTTGTTGAACTTATAAATGAGCTTGCAATAAGAATTTTTGGACAAAACAGAACAAAGTATTTCTCATATGCTTTAGTCAGGAGCTAGCATTCTAGAGGACATTTTGACAAAATTTACTTAGAATACAAAAAGCAAACATCTAAAAATATGCCAATAAAAATTTGAATTAAAAAATTAACATGGCTCAGCATCTGTGGCTCAAGCGGCTAAGGCACCAGCCACGTACACCTGAGCTGGTGGGTTCGAATCCAGCCCGGGCCCACCAAATAACAAGGACGGCTGCAGCCAAAAAATGGCCAGGCGTTGTGGTGGGCGCCTGTAGTCCCAGCTACTTGGGAGGCGGAGGCAAGAGACTCGCTTGAGCCCAGGAATTGGAGGTTGCTGTGAGCTGTGATACCACAGCACTCTATCCAGGGTGACAGCTTGAGACTCTGTCTCAAAAAAAAAAAAAAAAAAAAAATTAACATAAGGGCTCTGTGCCATAGCTCAGTGAGTAGGGCGCTGACCACATACACAGAAGCTGGTAGTTTCAAACCCAGATCATGCCTGCTAAACAACAATGACAACTATAACCAAAACGTAGCCAGGTGTTGTGGTGGGCACCTGTAGTCCCAGCTACTGAGGCAAGAGAATCGCTTATACCCAGGAGTTTGAGGTTGCTGTGACACCACAACACTGTACTAAGGGAAACTTAGTGAGACTCTGTCTCAAAAAATAAATAAATAAATAAATAAAAATAAGGTCAGGCTTGGTGGCTTATGCCTGAGAGGCCAAGGCGGGTGGATTGCCTGAGCTCACAGGTTCAAAACCAGCCTGAGTCAGAGCAAGATCATGTCTCTTAAAAAAACAGCCAGAAGTTGTGGCAGGTGTCTGTAGTCCCAGCTACTCGAAAGGATGAGCCAAGAGAATCACTTAAGCCTGAGAGTTTGAGATTGCTGTGAGCTGTGACACCAGAGCACTCTACTGAGGGTAACATAGTGAGACTCTGTCTCAAAAAAAAAGAAAGAAAAATTAAAATAAATGACTTTTTCCCTAAAAGTTTGGGCCGGAAATGTGAGTGTGCATTATACATGGGAGCAAATACAGAAGTCTGGGTTGTGTACCTACAGGGTAATGATCTTTCATTAAAGGTGCTTTGAAGTTGACTCTGAATCTGAGGCAGCTGTTACCGAGCAAACCTATCCTTTGTAAGTCGTATTGTCACACAACTCTTTTTCTGTATCTTAGCACTCTGACACCATCTTCCAGCACACCCTCAGATAAAATAGGATTTCCAGTTGAAATTGTAACACAACATTCCACTCACACAGGCATATGCTATAGTTATCCTATTTCATTAATTACTGTACTGCCTGCCTGGTGTATGTAGACCATATTCTAGTTCACTTATTACACAGTTGTGCCCACCATATCAAGGGATTCATGATAAAGACCTAGCAATGAAATAATTCACTTTTGAATATAAAATGGATGGAAATGTAAACTGGCTGTTAAACGGTAAACTGTTCTAAAGGGGGTGCTGCAGTGAAGTAAGTCGTAAGCACCTGTCCACTACCAAAGTGATTTCTCCAAAGTGGAGCCGGAGGAGGATTGAAATTCTGTTGATAAGGTATTTACTCATAGTCATTATTCAAAAATTGACATTTTGTGACCTCATAAAAATGCTAAGACCCATTTTCTCATTCATATGTAACCCTAGAAAAAATTAAACTGGCCCCAATCATAATTTGTATGAGCACACAAAATCCTAACTCAACACCATTTCATCAAAGAATGCTCAGACCTGTCACTAAGTGACATCCTGAAATTCACAGCAAGCCCCTGCTGAGGGTTTACTTATTATTTTGAACATTGCAGTTATTTGCTATAACTGACCCACAAAATACAAACATCATGGACAAATAGAACCCCCAGATAATGTGCTATGATATGATTATTTTCACCAGGAATAATGTGTTACTTAAAATTTGCTCATAAGATATTCTAAGTTAAATTTGAACCAAAGCAGTCTTTTTCTTTCTTTCTTTGTTTCTTTTTTAAGCAGACAATGCCAACTCAATGTTGGTGTTGAATTGTTGGGTGGGAAATGGAATACAAATCTAATAGATATCGATGTGTTATTTTCATAATGTGGTGTTGGCATCTGTTCACTAATATTTTATTTAAGATTTTTTCCATTTCAAAACTTTCTTTTCTATACTAGTGTATCAGATTATTTATCAATAATACTGTCATTTCATTAAAGAATGATTGTGAATGTTTTTCCATTTTTTATACTTTTAAGCAATTAGTGTCACATTGACACCCTACTCTTTATAGTTTATTAGAATTTCCTTATGGAACAATCTGATCTGAGGTCCTTGATAAATATCTTTGAAAGATGTCTTTGATAAATTTCTTCTATGGAAATTAGTGTATTTCATCTTTCTATGTTTACTGAGATCTGTTTTAGTAAATTTTATTTGCCCAAGAAGTTAACTAATTTTTCACAATTTTCAAATTAATTTAATTTTTTTTGCTTAAAATCTCACTGGAATTTTTATTGGAATTACCTTAAAATTACTTAATAAACTAGGGAGATCTGACATTTTAATAATTTTGACACGTTTTAATAGGGAACAAGATTTGTTTGAAGAAGTCACTTACATATCGAGTGTTTTTTTTCTATTTGTTCTATAGCAATAGTTATTTTCATTTCCTATTTTATATAGTTTTCCACTTTTCTTGATTCATTTACCTAGGTTTTAGTTTCTTTATTTTTTAAAAAAGCGAGACTTTATTGAGCTACTTTTTTTTTATTTTCTATGTCATTATTTCTACTTTAATTGTTATAAAGTATAATATCTTTACTTATGGTTTATTTTGTTATGCTATACCTTTTATAGCTTTATGAATTGGCAAATTAATGCATGTACCCTGACAAGGAAATTCGCGTGGTGATATTAATCTCCACTGCATTTCCAAAATCTCCAGTTTTTTGTTTTTTAGATATTTTATGTCCTTCCTTAATTTTCCTTCCCTCTCTCCCTTCTTTCCTTTGTTACTTCTCCCTCCCTTCCCCCCTTCCTTCCTTCCCTCCCCTTTTAACTAATCCATATTTCCCCTTCCCCCAGTCCCTAGCAACCCAGGTTCTGTTCCCTAATTCTGTGGAGTTTGGCCATGATAGATTCTTCACACAAGAGGCAGACGAGGTAGCGTTTGTTCTGTGTATGTTTATTTCCCTTAGAGTGATGTCTGCTAGGTTACTCCACGTTGACACAAATTTCAGGATGTCCTCATTAAGATTCCATTATATATCTAGACCACAACTTTTTCACCTGTTCATCTCTTTTTGGACATTGTAAATAATGCGTACATAAACATGGGAGTATGCATATCTCTTTGTTCTCCTAATTTTGACTCATTTAGATATATACCCCAAAATACAATTTGTGGAACATGTGTTAGTTCTATTTTTAATTTTTTGAGGAATCCCCATACTGTTATTCTCAGTGGCTATAACAATATTTCATTGTGGTTTTGACTTATATTTTCCTGATGATTAGTGATATTCAGCTCCTTTTTATAGTCCTGTTGGCCATCAATGTTTTCTTTGGAGAAATATTCAGGTCGTTTGCACATTTTTAAATTTTTTTCTTTGCCATTGAATGTATGTGTTTCTTATATTTTTTAGATTTGAACTCTTTATCAGATATCAAATGTAGGGCCCTTGACCCTGTGACATTTTGTTTTGATTATTGTCACTTTATAATATGTTTTCAACTAGATGTGATGGCTTCAGCTTTGTTTTCCTCAACATTGCATTTGCTGTTTGAAATCTTCTCTTGTTCTCTATGGATTTTAGTATTTTTTTTCTTATGTAAAGAATGAAATTGAGCTGTTGCAGCGTGCCTTTTTCTTTATTTGTATATTCTTCAGTTGCCTTTATTAATGTTTTATAGTTTTCTATGTATAGCTCTTTTCTCTTCCTTGCTTAAATTTATTACTATTTTTCTTTGCTATTGTAACAGAATTGTTTTCTTGATTTCTTTTTCAAATAGCTTGTTCTTAGTGTATAAAAATGTTATGTTTTTGTATTTTGATTTTGTATCCTACAACTTAATCTGTTTATTAGGGGTATTTTTTGAATGAAATCTCTAAGGATTTCTACACATAAAATCACATCCTTTGCAAATGGTAATAATTTTCTTTCCTCCTTTCTTCTTCCTTTGTTAATGTGTAATTGCTCTTGCTAGAACTTTCTGTGCTATTTTGAGTAAAATAGGTTAAAATATTTCAGATCTTATAGGAATATCTTTCAGTTTTTCACCACTGAAAATGATATAGCTGAGAGCTTTCAAGGATGCATTTAATTGTGTCAAGGTGAGTTCCTTATGAAACTAATCAGTTCAGCATTTTTATCATGAAAGGGGGTTGAATTTTGTGTATTTTCTCCTGTATCTTTTATCCTTAATGTTATTGATATGGCGCATAACACTTATTGATTAGTGTATAAGGAACCATTCTTACATGCTAAGGATAGAGCCTGCTTGGTCATGGTGTATGATTCTTTTAATGTACTTTTGCCTTCCATTTGTCTAGCATTTTATTTTGAGTATTTCTTGATATTCCCAGCTTACATTGTTGGTCTGTGCTTGCAAATTGTTTACTTTTTCCTTGAGATCCCTGAACATATTAATCATAGTCATTTTAATTCCCTGTTTAATTCATAAATCTGTGTCTAATATGAATTTGATGCTTACTTTTTCCTTTAATACTATCTTTCTTGTCTTTTGGCCCGCTGTGCTTACATTGTTTTTAGAATTTTTTTAATGTTGTTCATAACCAGATATGATTTACTAGATAAAAGGAATTGACATAAATAGGCCTTTAATGTGAAGGTTTATGTTACTCTTGCTAGCATTTGAACTGTTTTAGATGTTTGTGGTAGTTGTAGGTTCCAGAACCATCTCTCTCTCTAATGCGTGTGTTCATGTATCACCTGCTGTTTTGACTTTCCCAGAGAATTCTTTCTTAAAATAGGTTATGCCTGGTACTCCTTTCAGCTATAATCCAGTGTTGCATAGTAGCCCCATTGATGTGGAAGAGAGGAGACATCCCATAACCGTAGGATTGAAACTTCTCCGTTGCTGTATCCTTAGGTGGAGACGTTCACAGATGTTTCTTAGGTTTTCTGCTCTCCATTAGGTGAGACCAGAAGGTGAGATGGAAGTGGAATTGAGTAATTCCCCATTCCTTGGTAAGATAAGGCTTTGGTAAAATCTTTTTCCCTGAAGCATATGCCTTTGTTGTGGAGAATGCTCTGGATATATTACAAAATGAAAACTTTTCTTCTCCTGCTGACAGAAGGGTAAGGGTGATAATTCTGGGATCTTAATAATAAGAAAATGGTTGTGTTCCCAATGATAAAATGTATGGCAAGTTGGAATGGGGGCTCACATTTAATTTGTAAGGATATTTTCACTAGGTACATAATTCTATTTTTTTTCCTGTATTTATATTTTTTTTCTATATTTTTTTGCCTAGTATAATTTAAAAATATCCTTTACTGAGTTATTTCTGTTCCTTGGTATTTAATGATGCAATATGTCTTTCTCTTCTTTTTTAAATTATGTTTTCTTTATCATTTGTTTTGGAAGGCTAATTTTTTGTGTGTATAAGTGACTTTCTCACTATGGCTGAGATTATTAGATATACAACTTTAGAGTTTCCCTTAAATTTAGAAATAAATTGCTCACAAGTTCTGCACATATTTTTCCATCACCTTTAGTATTTCTTCTTCTGGAGCTTCAAAACACACACACACATATACACGGAGTGAACCTCTGTAAGTTGAAGGGCTGTAACAACCTGATCTGCATTCAGGGAAGGTCAGCATAGGAACTAGGCCTACTGTGCTAAAACACACGAGGTGCATTTCCCATCCATGAAGACAGGTCAGCTGAAGGAGGTGGTCAGTGTAGGGCTGTGGTCAGCTGCGGTGGCTTTGTTGTGTATGTCAGGAGAATTAATACCGTCTCAGATTTCATTTATGTTCTGATCTGTCTTGTTTTTCTTGGCTGTACTTCAGTTAGCTCTTTTTTGCTTCTAAGTTTGGTTCTCTCTTGTTTCATAGTTTTAACCTGCTTTATTTTCATTGAATAATTTTATTTTTCATCATTGATATACATTTTTCCTTTATTATTGATTTCTTTATATTTATACTTTCTTTAAATGTTTTGGCATAGTAGGCCTATTCATAATGAATGAATGTGATAGTCTACTAATTTTATCATCTCTGAAACTTCTGAATATGTTTCTTGTGAATTATTTCTCTCAGTGACCAAAGGAAAATCAACCAATTTTCATTTTTCTTTATAGGTCTTGTAATTTTTTAATTAAGTTCCGGGCATTACAATTACGTATTGAGTGTCTGAATTTTCTTTTCTTTGTTTTTCAAAAATTGATCAAAAAAGCTTAATAGAAATGGGATTTATCAACATGTTCAATATATTTTGATGTATTGATTTTGTCAAATATGTCAACTAGATTTACAAAAAGTAACCTTATTGTTTATTGGTTGTATTCAGTCTATTAACCTCCTAGTGATTAATCTTATTGTCATATAGAAATACCACTCTTTAATGAAAACATTGACTGACACTTTTCATTATCACAGTAGATTGATTTATAGTATTTCTCTTCTCTTTGGAAAGCACACTTTCCCTCCTCAGTTCCATTTTAAATGAGTTGTTAGATTCTTCAAAGTTATCAAACTATAAATTTTGAGTTGATCTGGGTATAACAAATTATAGTTTTATTAATGTAAATTGGAAAATCAAAGAGTAAAGATTGGGAAAGTTAAAATTAGAATGCATAGTGAAAATGCACAAACAAATATTTTTTTCTGGAAACTGCCACAGCAATTAAAAACAAAATAACAAGTATTCATTGTGTGATGTTGCTAGTCGTAGAAAAGCTACTTTTAAAGGTCCGAAGAAATAAACGTATCTGAAACATGCTGAAAAATATACCTGAAAAGTTGAAAATAGCAACTTTATGCCTTACGATTTACCAGGATCTCCTACATCTACATAATTGATTTGCCACATTTTGATTGTAATATCTATAGTTATAACATTCTGTATCATTTTTTAAATGTTTAAAATGTTTACACTGCTACTTGTGTTAGTGTTTTGTTTTCTCCACAGCTCTGCAAACCTTTGGGGTCAGGGACTGTGTTACATCCAGCTTTATATTCCCATCATTCAACACAGTGTTTTGAACACTGCAAGACATTATTTAACATGTTTAATTCAAATGAGGTTCAGAAGTCCCTAGCACAGCATTTGTCAATATACAAAACAAAACAGAATGTTCCCTAGCCTTGAGGTGTTTTTAAGGGTTGACCTTGATCTTCAGAAAAAGTCTTGAGCATGGGAGGGATGGGGGGAGGATATGGTTGATGTAATCAGCTCACCACTAATGCAAATTGAATTGCAAACTTGATATTGTTTAATTTTTGCCTTGTTTTTCTTTATAGTATATTTAGTTTTTTCTTTTTTTTTTTTTAACTTATAAGCAAATAATGCCACAAGTTTTTTTCTTCTCTCAGCCCTCAATGCCACGGTGACATTCTGTTAATTTCTCTGACCACTTAGGGACCAATTTAGGCAACTCAAAGCAATTTATCAACGTCAATCACACACAGAAACAAAGTGACAACTGTGTCATAAAAGTACCATAAATAACTCAAGATATTACTTTTACATAACATGAGCACCAGTAAACACAGTTAACCTAAATATTTAAAAGAATATGTTTCTTATATTTAAGTGTGATTATCTATAAAAGGGGTACATGCATTTTGTTTACATATTTTGATTTTTGTACAAATTGAAGACAAGTTACAAGCATTCCCTTCACCCAGATAGCGTGCACTCTGCCCAGTAGGTATGAGTTTACCCAGCTCTCCTGCTCCCTGCCCCCAGCAGGATTTACTTCCATATATGCATTTAAATGCTGATCGATTAGTTGCAACTTGGCATTGCATACATGTGTTTGTTTTTCATTCTTGGGATGCTTCACTTAGAAGAATGGTTTCCAGTTCCCTACAGGTTGTCACAGAAGGTACTGGATTACCATTTTTCATGGCTAAGTCGCACCCCAAAGTATGCATATGCCACATTATATTAATCTCCTTCTCTATTGGGGGGCACTTGGGTTGTTTCTGCACCTTTACGATTGTGAAAGCTGCTGCTATGAACATGCAAGTGCAGTTGTCCTTTTACTAAAGTGGCCTTTTTCTTTTGGGTAGTGGGATTGCTGGGTCAAAGGTAGTTCTGCTTTAAGTTCTCCGAGGTATCTCCATACAATGAACCACAGAGGTTGTACTAGTTTGCAGTCCCACCAACCATGTATAAGAGTTCCTTTCTCTCCATTTCTATGCCAGCATCATTATTTTTAGTAGTAACTATTATTAAATCATATTTCAACCTATGGGATGGAATTTGAAGATAATTGCTTTAGTATTTTAACTCAAACCACGAAGTGATTTAGCTATATGTAGGAAACTGAGCACCAGGCTTGTAGAAATGGTCACAGGTTCTTGAGGGAGGCACTGGGAGTGGAACAATCTCTGACCAGCTTGGAGATGTTTTGCAGCCCAGAGACAAGCCCTCAAGCAACTGCATGCATTAATGAGGTAAGACTGGTCTCTTGTTAGCAAGCAGGTGTTGAACCTTGGACATTTGTGGTGCAACAGGGTGGTAGTCGAGTTTCTGGGGAAAGCACATAGAGACCATGAAGCACTTGATCCTAGTAGGTAACCCCCCCACATCTGTTGAATAAAGCTTCAATAAAAGGCCAAGGCAGAGGTTACCCAGAGCGTCCCTGCGCTAATGGGAAGTCCACCTCTTGTAAGCATGTACTTCGAATACGTGGTCAAGCTGTTTTAATTCACACCGGTGATAGGGTGCCACAGCGGGCAACGACAGATGTATAATCTGAATTCAAATATATTCTTTTAATCATTCTGTAGTATTAATTTTTAATTTACCTGTGAATCTGCATCATAGAAAAATCCAAGTAACATGTAATCTTAGAAAAGATGGCTGTTGTAATTGATTAGGGTTTTTATGTAAAATAAATTGTAGATTTGGAATTAAAAATATCCTTTTTTTTCAAAAAAGTTTATTTTATTTCTGGAATAAAAATACATTTTTATTTACTTTTTTTCAAAAATTATTTTATTTCTGGAATAAAAATACATTATTATGAAAATGTCAAGAAGTACTTCAGTACAATAGAACACACAGTTTCCCTGGAGTAGTATTAGTTTTATGTTGTGACTATAAGAAAAAAACATACTGCAGACTGAGTGGCCTTAAGCAACCCAAAGTCAGCCTCTGACGTGTCTCTGAGTATTTCTCTCGCTCCTTCTCTACCACTGATCAACTGAGTTGCCCTCTTCTAAATTAATTACCATTACATTCACATTCATTTTCAAAAATTTTCAGGAGAAACAGTTTTGATAGAATTATAAAATATGTAGACTGATAAATGATTCCAGCTCTTCGAATGGAAAGCTCAATTTTATAGCATAGGCATGAAGGACCGTTCTCTAAATTGCAGTACACGTCTCTCAAGGATAAACCCAGGTGTCTGGAGAACTAACCGTGTTCCTTATCAGAGGATCTAGGGAAGAGTTTGTTTCCATGCTTTTAAAAAACATACATGTCTGTAGCTTCATGAGCCAATTTCTTCACTTTCAAAGCCTACAGTGGAGAGTCGAACGGATTCGTATGTCACCTGTGACCTCCACTCTGCCTGCCTCTTCCATTTCTAAGCATCCTTATAATTACAGCCTGCCCTTGTGGACATTCTACCTCTTGTAAAGTCAGCTGATTAGTAACCTTAATTCTTTTTCTCAATGTACAGACATATATGTAAGTTCTGACAATTAAAACGTGGACATCATTGAGAAGATCATTTATTGCTGCCTATCACAAGTATTTTCAATCTTTCTTGATTTTTTTCCTCCAAAATTGAAACACCACACTGTCAATTACCTATTTCTACTATTTATTTTTTTGCCTTAATGTCAAAACAGTTATAAATCTCTAATTCAATATCTTGTCTTTTTGCTAAAAATATAGTTCATCTTACCAGGATCCGCTTGAGTAGGGAGACATGAATGTATATCAGCTATTCTCACGGAAACCCCAGTCCCATCAGCTTAAAAATGGCAATAAATCAGCCACTGGGCAGCAGATCAAATGTGTAGAAACCTTCCTTTCTTTTTCTCTGGGTCTTCACTCCTTCCCTTTGATACTGGAATTTCGCTCTTCAGTAGGTCCCTTGTCTCAGGGATTCGAAGGATGAACCCACGGACCACAGATCAGTGGTAACATACGATTTTTATTAGAAGTTAGAAAGGAATGCAGAAGAAGTAACAAGCACCAGAGCTTCTGGAAGGGGAAAGAACTGAACTGAGGAGTCTCTATGTGGTCTCATTATCTAGGGGCATCAGGTTTTGAGAATTACACCTGGCCAGGACGTGGCAAATAGAAACACGTTTTCTTCGTTAATGAGTGTTATTGACAACAGAATGAATGCAGTCCCTCCAGCTCAGGGCAAGGTCAGGGTGTTCCCTTCATGAACTTGGCCCAAGCCTAGGAAAACTGGGGTGCCCTGTGTAGCCTTGAATGGAGGGGGAATTCTGTATTACCTTCTCCTGGTTTATTCACCTGCCTTTGATCGACTGAGGTGCACTTTTCTAAATTAATTCCCATTACATTCACATTCGTTTCTCAAAAATGTTGAAAGAAGACAATCATTCTCAGGGGCATTATAAAATACGTAATTAGACAAATATGATTCCAGCTCTTTGAAAGGAAAGCTCAGTTTATAACGAAGGTCTATAATTCTTACTTAAAACATTTTCCAAATCCTGGCCTGGGTTTACTAGTTCTGTCAACTTTAAAAATTATTAAGCACCTATAAGCTTTAGATTCCTTTTCTAAAGCACAAGAATAGTAATCTATCTTTACTGATGTGTTTATAGGGATTAAATGGTACAACCATTAAATGATTATTCTATTGCCCCATCTTGACAAAGGGCTAAATTAATGTTTTATTTTGGATAATAGAAGAATGGTACTGTGGGTCAGAGCTTCTCAGCTACTATAAACCAGAACACACTGCATAAGTAATATTCTGAGTAAACAATAGTCCTTTGTATTACATTGTGAGAGAATGTGAAATTATAATGATAATTATAACTCTTTGCAACATACATCTTAGAAACACAACAGTGTGTCAAGAAGCTTGGTTTAGAAATACATTGTGCAGAATATTTAAAGTTGGCTGGAGAATCGGTTGTAATTAACAGAGTATTACATACATGATGAGAATACTGGGGAGTAACTCTGAGAATAAAAGTAACTTCTATCATCAAAATAAAATACTTCTGGGTGCCTTGAAAGACTTAAGTAATTTGTATAATGTTAAGCTTTGTAAGATTAATTAATAATGGGAGAGTGTTATGAATAGAATAATTGGGGTAAGCTAAGCTTGCATTTATCTAAACTTTTTTTATAGCATGGCCTAATTTATTATTTTTATTTATTTATTTATTTATTTGGAGACAGAGTCTCACTATGTCACCCTAGGTAGAGTGCCGTGGCATCACAGCTCATAGCAACTGCAAACTCTTGGGCTTTAGCAATTCTCTTGCCTCAACTTCTCAAGTTGCTGGGACTACAGGTGCCCGCCACAACAAAGGCTATTTTTTTTAATTTTGTATTTGTTGTAATTGTCATTGTTGTTTAGCTAGTCCAGGCTGGGTTCAAACCCACCAGCCTTGATGTATGTGGCTGGCGCCCTACCCACTGATCGAACAGACTCTACACAGATTGCCTCATTTATATCATGTACAACTGCAGTACAGAAAATAAGATAATTATACACCACGTTAAAAATTTCAAGGATAGGAATATTTAACTATTGTATAAAAATAGCAAGACTATATACTTAAAGATGTGAAATATTTAACAAAGAAGTTTTACAGATTTAACTAAACATAGAAAAATAGGAATAATATTATTAGACAATGAATAAATGCATTGAAATACTGTAATAAAAGGTATTTTTCCATCTATATATCCTATATTAACTATGTTAAGGAAGACTGAATAACATAAAAATGTATTTATGATTTCAAATTTATATAGATATTACGTGTAAGAAATTTGTATACTTTCTCAATTTTTCTAGGCAATATTTTCTTAATTTTTAATTAAGAAATAAACCTCAATAACCTCAAAATATGTTCTCCAAACTAGAATGCAATATCTTGACACATAGTGAGTTTTTACTACTCTATATATTCATTGGGCCAGTCACTTAGCGAAAACAATACATAAGAAAATATTCTCATTATGTCACTCTGGCTTAGAATGTGGCTTTTAAGATGGAGGCATTCTTAATATAGTCATTAAGTGTTAGTGTATGTTTTATATTTCAGAATTCTAAGATTTTGTCTGTTTCTCATTCTCCTATTTTAACCTTTTTTTCTGTATAAGTAGAACTTGTTATTTTAAGCTTTGAAGGATTGTACTTTTGTACTCTCTCACATCACATTTTCACAGACAACTAATGTCTGCATTTAACAATTTCAACAGTACACTTTTCAATGATTATTTTTAATCTTTCATTATAAGAAGTTCTCCATGATATACCACAAAAAGACAAATGTTGGAAATGGTGGAAAACTCTTAAATTCACTGATTTGAAATAAATAGTATGGTTGTGCCGTTGTTTCTTCCAACTCAGTCACTGAATAGTTCCACAGTTTTATTGTTATCCGTAAAGAAAATCTGTAGGGAAATCCACGTGCGGCCCTGAGTTGTAGAATATGTCATGACCTAACTTTATGGCTGCTCTAATAATTTCTTTTTCAGAAATAATTTCTTTCATACCTTTTATGTTTTAGATATTATCTATTGAAACAGGTGTGGACATTTAGACTAATGCTACACAAAATACAAAATGATTCCTTCTAAATAGCACTTACATTCATGAAAAACATTACAATATTGATTAAATAAGACTTTCACCTTAACAATAACTACCAGTTTTATTAATTATAATAATGACCAATTGCAATTTTAAATAAAATGTAGTTGTTTACTGAAAATTGACAGTGATATTTAAAAAAACTATACTTTGAGAAATTGCAATGGCATATATCAGTCATATTTTTGCTTTTATTTAGATACATTTGAATTTCTAGTTATTAAAATTTTGGAGTATAATGCATATTTGTCTGTTTAAAAGTAAAAATTGACCACGTTGGGTATGGCGCCTCAAGTAGCGCATTTCTGCCCTTTCCTTTCTTGGATTTTCTTTCAGTGTAACTAAGTGATTGGTACATGGAACAGTCAGCCCTTTGTATTTTCTCATCACTTCAACCCCAAATATACTTATGGCAAAAACTATAGTTTATGTGACTTTTGAATTACTTTCGGAGGTTGAAAAGTGAACTCACATTTAAAAACAAATTGCTAAATAAAAAAAACTTTATCTAATATAGTTGAAAAACTGAAAATGTAATGAGAATGAAAAGCAAGTTACATTTTTAGAAAGCATAGGATAAAAAGGAATAGGATAAAAAGAAAAAAGCAGAAGAACATTGAAATATCAATTTAACTGCGTTATATTATTGAGATGATCACCCAGAAGAAGCAGAGGTACATTTGGGATCTGACTAGAAATACATCTTTATATTATTTCAGTTTCTAACTCTAATCAATTTTATTGCATATTACCTTTCTTAATTTATACTTATAATACATTTGCAGTCAGAGCATCTATTTAACTCATAGGAATTTAATTATATTCGATAATGTATTCATTTTTCATTATTCTGCTAGTGGTTTTAACAAAGCGGGCTCAATGGTGCTTGCAGTGAGACAGGAGGAAAATTGCTTGATAAAAACACCATGTTCTTCTGTCCCTGGGCCTTCCTGCATGCTTGCCTCCCTTTTTCCCTTCCTGCTTTCCTGCATCATAATCACTCAGTGATACAGTAATAATGTGCCATTTCAAGTAGTACTTGTATACCTTATTTCTCTGGAAAGATATTTTGAAGGATGAAAAGCAAAGTCACATTAAAGATGAGTATTAACAGATTAACTTTTGTAGTGAATGGTGATATAGAAAGCAATAACTCTCAACCGTAATTGAGCAAAACTAGAACCCCTTCCATACACACTTCTGTTCTCACTCGTGGGCTTGTATTGCAAAAGTTTTGCTCAGTGGTGGTGGTGGTGGTGATGTACTGAATTGCATTCCTCTAAAGTTCATTTGTTGAAGCCCTAATGTCCAATATGATGATTTGTGTAGGGCCTCAGAGATAAGTGAGTTCATAAGGGTGGGGTTACAATCCAGTACGATTAGTGTCCTTCTGAAAAGAGGGAGGGACAGCGAATTGTTAGAGAAGAAGAAAGGCCCCATGAGGAAGGCCACATCTGTACACCTAGGAGAGGGTCCCCAAGAGAAAAAGAACCTGACACCACCCTCTTCTGAGACTAACATCCTCCAAATTGTGGCAATTAAATTTCTATTGTTTAATACATCCATTCTGTGGTGTTTGGGTTCGGTGGGCTATGCCTGCTAATATAATTATGCTTTTGGATTTTAACAATCAAATGTTGTGAAAATTTGTTCTTTTTTTTCAACCAATAAGTTGTATAGATAACTTACACAATCATCTTGATTTTTCCTCTGGCTTACCAAACCTAAAACTTTTACTACCTAGCCACTAACAAAGTGCATTACAAAATTCTTCCCTGAAGTGGCACTTCTTTCCACTGATCTTCATAAAGACTTATTTATCTTTACAAAATGACATTAACTACAATTTACTTTTTACAGTTTGCTCTTTGGATATCCATTCTATTAACCCCATTAAACAAAAAACAATCTGACTAAAGGAAAAACATGTTTTATTTTGTTCTCCCTCTGTGGATCTAACCCTGTTTCCAGCAGGTGTTTTATAGATGATTGTTAATTAATGATGGCAGGGGAAGAAAATAAATGCAAATAATCCAAAAATGGATTCACCTCCTGAATTATTTATGTTAGAAATTGATCCAGATGTCACTCCATTTCCCAGGTGAAAAATAAGGGTTGGATTTTTTTTTTTAAATTTTTCTAATTCATATCTCATCTCCAAATGAAAAAATTTCCGCAGGTGCTGTCAACATTACCACTTTTAATATTAAATACCCTTTCTTTTCACTCTCAGTATCACCACCTTAGTGTGGATTATCCTGATTATTTTCTGAGTAATTACACCTACCAGCTGTCTGGCTTCATGTCTCCATCCCACTCCATTCTCATCAATGCTCCAAGGACAGCTGGAAGGGCTTTTCAAAATATGAATGACCCTGTCATTCACCTGCTCCAAAGACTTCACAAGGATATCAATCTTCTTTGTCCCTTACACTGGTAGACTTGTTATCGTGTAGCTTATCTGGTTTATAATCTTTTAATATAGGCCGTAAATCTCAAGATAATTTTCTGCAGTGGGTTGACAGTAGTGTGAAAAACTAAATGTGATTAAGGCCACAAAATATTTTCTAAGACTAAAGTTTATAATGTCACCAGATTAACTCTGGCTCCTTGGATTTGATTTTGTATATTAATTCTTAACTTCTGTATAAGAACAAATTAATCAGATATAGAAGTAACAGATAAATGTATATATGTGAAAATTAGTAATACAAAGCCATAGAGAGCAAAACATCTAAGCAAGTACTTTTTGCCTCTACATTAAAGGAATCTTTTAATATTCCTACTCTTTTATCTTTAATCAAGATTCACATGTGGGGAAAATTTAAGAGCTTAATGATATAAGGCACCCATCTAAACTATACCCTGTTGTAAAGATGTAAATAATATGTGCTAAAATAAACAATTACTATATAAAAATGAATAAGCAATTGGAGGCATTGTTTGCATTTCTATGAATTTCAAATAATTATTCAATAATAATTCATAATTATTTATATATTATGTTATATATATTATTTATAACATCCGATAATGCTAAATATTGAATGAGGTTAAATGAGTAAAATATTAGAAAAAAATAATGAGAAGGAATATTTCCCATAGGTCATGAAAAGCATTTTTTACTTTGGGGGTTTATAAATAGAGAAAGAGGGGGAGGAAGAGGGAGAAAGAGACCAGGGGGGGACAGAAAGTTGGGAAGGCAGGACGGGAGGGAGGGAACAGAATGAATCATAATAGGAAGACCAGATATTTTGAATTACAAAGATTAAATATGAGAAAGAAAAGGATTCAGAACTGATCTAATATTAGACGGGTTAAAAATAACCAGCACTGTCAGTTTGGACTGCTGTAGGGAAACACGGCAGACTGGGGAACGGACTATCCTTTGTCTGTTGCAGCTCTGGAGGTTGGGAAAGCTTTGGCAGACTCAGCGGGAGGGGAGCGATGCTTTCTGGTCTTGGCTTCCTGGGGTGTCCACGTGGAGGGGAAGAGCAGGGAGGGGGCACCAGGGAGCAGCGGCTTTCTTCTATCTATTCTGACTGGTGCACTAATCCTGTTCACGAGTGCCCCACCCTCAGGGCCTAATCACCCACTAAAGACCCCATTCCTAATACTATCACATTGAGGGTTAAGATTTCAACCTATTAATTTTAGGGAATAGGACACATAGTTAATTTTGGACAATAACAAACTCACACATGTTAGTTTTCCTGGGAAAATTGAGGCTTACTTGCGTTGTTCTAAATCTGGTCTAGTTAATAATTCTTTTGTTTTCAAAAACCATGTGGCACAAACATTAACTCATGTGATTACCCAGGTTAACACAGTGCTTAAAAGACAGTGCTTAAAATGAATTGCAACTTTCAACCTATTTAGAACAACCGTGGAATGCATTATTTATTCTCACTAGGTCTTTGTACAAATTCCTAAAACACAGTCCTAAAATCATTATTTTCAGGCAAAAAAAAAAAATCAATTTTTCTTAGTTAATTGTTAATAATTTTCTATAATGGCAGTATGTATAACTAAAACTTAAATATCCTAAATGTATCTTCAAACTTAAATGATTGCTAAAAGTCGTTTTTAAAACTTTAGAAGCATTAGACATCCTTAGCCTTTTTATATAATCATTTTGCTTTTCTGTAAGTTTAAAACAGTAGTTAAGAAAAATAGGGTTAAACAAACATACCTAAACTTAAAAAAATAGCCACACCTTACCTACCATAATTGGATCACTCTGCCCCCTTTCAATTTCAGATCTTTTGAAAATGGATGGTAAATACTTGTTTAATTCAGAAAAAGATTAAAATTATTAAAATATATTTATAGGAGTAAGATTATTATACCATGTGAAGAATCATAATACATATGAAAGAGGAAAAAAGGTCTTCAGACATCCTGCTTCATCACAGACAGAGGCTGACAGGGTGTTAAACGTTTTATTGGTTTAAGACTCTTAGGAGCTGAGTGGATGCCTGGATTCTGTGTCTCCATAAATCTTTGTAACTACATAAGAATGTGATACAGAAAACAGCCTTTTAATTTTGTTGGCCTTTGCCTTTCCTCACTTTCTTTGTTTATTTGTATAACCTAAAAGTGATTTTTCTAACTTATTCCTGATAAAAACACATAGAGATGAAACAAAAATAAATTTTAAAATTCACAAGTAGTCCCACCAATCACATTTTTAAAACTCCATGCTCAACTCCATGCTCTGAGACCAGCCTGGGCAGCATAGTAAGATTTTTTATAAAAAATATATAAAAAAAAAAAAACCTAAAAAAATGAAAATAAGTATAAACGCTTGCTTGAGTGGAAACATTGTTCATTGGCAATAACTGCCAATTTCCTTAATAAATTAATTTAATACCACATGTAAATGGAAGCTTATATATAATAAATTGCAGAAATAATTGTTATACACATTTTATTTAGGATTGGTCCATCCACATCTTTTTCTCTTTTCATTCTATAATTCTCACCTTCCCTTCAGCTCTAAACATGTTCCCTGTGATATCAAGGAGTCTTTCAGTCACAGTTACGGATAAGCATTCTTTTGTTTACCTGCAACCAGAGAACAAGAAATCTATTTCCTAATCATGAACTGTAATTCCCCCTTTTTAGCTTAAATGTACTATGTTGGGCACGGTTCTCATCACAATGGTAATTCTACGAAACATATTGCCATTTATTGATTTAGACTTAACTGTGTATATTCTCGAAGCTGACAATATAATTAGCAACCCAGCAGTCAGATGGATGAACACCCAGAGGATTTTCCTAGGAAGGACTAAGCAATAAATAGGTACCAGGTAATCTTCTAAGGGTTGTAATGGTTTCCATGCAATTTACCTGGAATCAGGAGGCCAGCTTGTTGTGTCTTTATTGTGAATGTGCATTATTTCTTCTTCCTTCAAACCGAAGAAGTTTTAAAAATTTTATCATTGTAATTATGGCTCAAATACTTTAAAGATATATGTCCATTTGTGAATATTTTTTCAACATGTTGCCGGCATACTGTGAGCTTGTAATCTACCCAGACACTCTGATAGGAGGGTGTTATAGGCAACTGTAATGATATTCATTTTCAGAAGTACAAGGTCACAAGCAGGGTAAGAAAGCATATAAAACATTTAACAGGGAGTCAAATGTGAAAATCTTCAAAAACATGTGGTGCTAAGTACGGCAGGGTCTTACAAGTATCAGTCGTGGAGGGTGGAGCTCCTGGGGAGGAGCATCGTGGAAGCTCAGTGGTGACCAGGAACACAGCAGCTGAAAGTCAGAACCTTCCTGGAATTAGAAAGTAATGAAGTGTCAGTAAACCTGGGGAAGTATTAGACCGGAGGAGGTTCCGTTTATCTCTCCTGATTGTAGCATTTCTTCGAAAGTACCGACAGGAAAGGTTGTTGTTGCCCTTAGACATAAAGAGGCGTCAAACCTCACACCCCCAGAAGCTGCTCATACTGCTAGTCCCAGAAACTCAGGACAATAATCAACAAAAGTCTGACCACTGAAATCATCAAAGTTACTGTGAAACTAAAAGAGACCACATGTGTCACATGTTTTTAAACAAACATGTTCTCAAAACCAAGCTGAGACATAAAGTGTAACACATCATTCTGATATGAATATAATGTGATTAAAGGGGGATTTGCAGCACTGAAATAGCAGCACAAATCAGATATACAAAAATTATACCCAGAAATGGGTAAGCAAAAGGAGGATATAAAATAAGAGGTGACCGACTCACTAAAGGTGATGAGAATGATACACGATAATCTCAGAAATGAAGATTAAGCAACAAGTCTCTATGGGAGAATAAATGTAATCAAAAATAGAGTATGGGGCTTAGAAAATAACTGGGAAAGAAGATAATAAAAAATATTGGACCAAGTAAAAATATTAAAGAGAAACATATGTGTGTCTATATATTTCAAGAATTACAAGTGAGATTTTTCATAGACATATTCCAAATTGTAAAGTCCAACAGAAGTAAGAAGCATTATTTAGCTACACCTAATAAATAAATTGACCAGCAATGGTTATTAAGATAAAACAGAAGACAGCAGCCTATTAAGACCATTTCTAGGGAAGAATGAAGCAGACCTTATGACAATGGCACAAAAGAAACAAATCTTTTTGCAGGATATCAGGAGTTTATACCATGGAAATGCATTTGGAAACATCAGTGGAAAACTCTCTGGACAGATAAATGAGTATTTTCAGCAACTGAGTTATGTAAGGTGGAGAAAAAGAGAGAGCGAGATGAAGGGGTTCGGGAGTGAGGGGTGCATACAGATGAAAAACACTTTAAGAGACAGACACTGACATAAAGTAGTTTGGAATATGTGTTTTAAACCATTATCAGACAATTGTAATTTTGAACAGAGAGGATATTTCATGATATTGAGTATTAATTTTGTTTAGCTTCAAATGTGTTCTAATGTTAAAAAACACACAAAAAATTATTTTCTTAATGGAGATTAGATTGGGTACCTGTGCTGTTCCTTTTTAGTTCACAAAGTTCATTGTCCACCAGAGGTGAAGGGGATTATGGTCTTTGTCTAGAGCAGCAGTTTTCAACCCACGGGTCGTGACCCCTTTGTAACAAAGAAAATGCATCGCAGTATTAGGAAGGTTGCGAACCACTGCTCTAGAGTCTTCAGGTCAAGGGGTCTTTAGACCTGTCAAGTACTCGTAAGGTCCTTGGACAGCCCTTGAGCCCCTCAGGTCTCATTTCCAGTGTTCCTCCTATCCCACACTCCCTACCACAGACAACCCATTTCAGTTACCACCAAAAGAAAAATGTATGGCTTCAAAATTAACATTTGGGCTCCTGCTAGAGCTCCACCACAATTATTAAATAAAATTAAATTATAAGGATTTTAAAACGGATTTTATGTTTTCCTCTGTGGATTTCAATGTTAAATATTTAATAATACTTAGTATAGATTAAGAGCTGACCACGGAAGGGGCTGGGGAAAAAAGAAGGAACAAATCTATGTCTCTACTCTCAGTCCAGTAGAAGAGAGTTAAGGACAAGTTGGGTTGAAACTTTCACATCCAGCCGAATTGTTGGAGTGTATTAGCTGCGAACGGAAGACATTTCTCTTCTTTCTGACGCTCAGCATACCATATGTAGAAAAGAAACTCATATTTGATCTAACAAAATTATCTTAATGATCAAATAATATATAATAAGAGGTCATTTTTGCTACAAAAGAGCAAGAATTCTGTTTGATAATTGTTTTCCTTTATTTATAGTCAATCCAAATAAAAAGGAATACACAAAAAACTATAAATAGGCTATAATGAAACTAAAGGAGAGTTCCTATTAAGTCCTAACAAGGATAAACATTATAATATCTGTATTTGTTTTATACAACACATACATCTGTTTTGTTTATATTATCTTTGTTATTGAAATTATAGTTAAATATTTATTAAATAATAGATGAAGCATAGACCATAAAATTAATACTTCATAAATATTCATTTAAAGAATGTGTTCTAATCTTGAAACATAATCACCATTATCATATAATTTATTCTTTGTATGATGATTTTAAAAAGATTATGAAGAAGTAGAGCACATTTATTTTCTTTCTTCATAGTTAAACTTTTAAAATTAATGGTTAAACAATTTGTTAGAATAAAGAAAGCATGCTTTACGAAGAGCGCTTGGGGCCTGAGACTGAAAATCCGTTAAAACACCTTGGGATGCCCAGCAAGATGGCTCTTGAGTGTAATCTTAGCAATTTGGGAGGTCAAGGCCAGAAGATCCCTTGAACCCAGGAATTTCAAGATAATTCTGAGGAAGAAAGAGACCCTATCCCTACAAAACACAGAAAAACTAGCTGGGCTTGGTGTAATGTGCATGTGGTCCCAGCTACTTGGGAGGCTGAGACAGGAGGATCCCTTGGTCCCAAGAGTATGAGGTTGCAGTGAGCCCTGATGAGGTCACTGCACTCCAACCTGTTTACAAAGCAAGATCCCATCTTAAAAACAAAACAACCGCCCCCGCCCCCAAAATTCTGAAGAGCAAATTTGTAAAACAAACTGGTCAACATACGGGGGCAGTCAACATAACAAACTAGGCCTATTGTACTGATACGTACATGTGATACATGTCCAATCTGTGCAAATAAGGTCAACTTAAGGATGCAGCCAATGTAGGGAGGTGGCCAACTATGGAGGTTCTACTGTACTGGGAAAAAACTGGCAAGAAGATGGTCTGACAATTTCACCTTTAGAAATGTTCGATGATATGAAAAGATACTAAAGTGGGTACAGTGGTTCATGCCTGTAATCCCAGCACTCTAGGAGGCCAAGGTGGGTGGATCCCCTGAGCTTAGGAGTTCAAGACCAGCCTGAGCTACAGCCATACCTGGTCTCTAACTAGCAGGGCTTTATGATAGGCAGCTATGTCTCAGCTACTCAGGAAGCTGAGGCAAGAAGATGGATTAAGCTCAAGAGTTTGAGGTTGCTGTGAGCTATGATTCCATTGCACTCTACTGAGAGCAACAAAGCGAGACTCTGTCTCAATCAAAAAAAAAAAAAAGAGACAGAGAGATTACATATTAAGTAAAAATGTAAGTTGCAGCAAAATTTATAAACTCAAATTTTATAATTTAAACATATGTGTACAAATAGAGATATAAATGCTGATATTTCATAAATATAAAACAAGACAAATATTTTGGGAAAATATTAGATAAAAATTAAGAGAGGTAAAACATCTCTAAATTTACTTATTTTATGTTATGTATTATGAGATAATAGTGAACTTGGTTAAAACACTCTAAAATATTCTTTTACATTTTTGTTTTTATGTCTAAAAAGCATCATCATAAAAATTCTCAAAATTGCCAAAGGCCCAAATAAACAAAAATTTCAATGTTTGTAATGCTTTCTTTATAAATGTTTGTTAATGCTATATATGTTACATTAATAATATGAAAATATAGTGTAGCGCAAAATAACATCTTATGTTTCCTCCCAGCTGTTCCTGTGGCAGGACCTCTCTTTGAGTTCTTTTCGTTCATGTTAAGAATGAACCTTTGGTTTAATTATTCAAAATAATTACAACCTACTACCACCATCCAGAAACATCAGTACTAGAATGACTAGGGAGAAGGAGGCCTTAAGGTCAGCTGAATTTTTCTTTGCAATGACTTAATCTATTAATATCTTTTAAAAATGACTCTCTGTGGCCTGAAACACATAGGAAGGAGTTGCATAATAGAAAATGAAGAATTTTAAAAACATGACAATTTATAAAAGTTTGAATTTGAATTTATAATTTAAATGTCAATGTCCTTTATAAAATCTCAAAATATTTCACAATTATATCTACTGAAATTTATTACATGGTAAAATAGAATATTCACTGTCAGCAAATGCTCTCTACACAATGAAGGCGCTCAAATGACATATTAGTATCCATTTCAAATTATTTTGTCAATTTTACTATTTTTTCTCCAAGATTTAAGATCTTTATGTTTTGTTACAGTGAAAATAAGAAATATTTTGGCAAATCAAAAGAACTATTTATGTTAATATGTTTTTTAATTGCACATTATCCTGCTTGAAACATGTTTAATCTTGAAATTTATCTAGTATCTCTAGTGAAATTTAAACACTATCAATTTTTCTAAGAATACCAGCATAACTCTATTATAATCTATAGAATAATTGTTAAGACCATAAGGGCCGAACTGAAATTCCTGTGTTCAAATCTTGATCTCCCCACTAACCAGAAGTTTGAAATTAGTTTGAATTATCTTAGATTCTTCCCAATTAAAACAGGATAATAATAGTGTTTATCCTCATTGGTTTTTGTGAAAATAAAACTGATTAATATAACACACAAACGAGCACTATAGGAAATCAAGCCATGATTATTATTCACATTATTTCTACTGAAAAATACTATACCACTATTAGCAATACCAAAGGTCATATCATTAGTATTTTAATTGTAATGAAAACTGAATAACCTCTCCCGATAGTTCTTTGCAGAATATTAATTTCAATCTCTTGATCATGAAGTGATTCTTAATGAATGATTGAAATACTTTGGTCTTTCATAGAGGAGAAAAAGCTTGTATGTAAAAGCATTAATTTTGTGCAGGCTATTAGGTAAAATCTTTTAACTATATTACATTTTCATAATAATCTTGAGAGGTAATTCTTTTTAATCAGATTTCACAGATGCTGATACTGAGGTGTACTCTAGAAATCTTTGCCAGAACCAACACTGCTTTCTACAGACAAAGAGAACATTTCATTCTTTTGTCCAAAATATCATAATGAAGCCACACTTTGGACTTAATAGTAACGTCTGTGTGTTTTTTTTAATGATGTTGGAATGATGAAAAATTGCCAGGTTACCTTTTTAAAGCAAATGTAGCACTAAGAAAGGGTTTCCCAGCTGTTGAGAGACCTGACTTACTCAAAAAACAGGAGCTTGTGAGGGTCCAAGGAAATGATTGTGGAAATGTTTGTGAACCGTGAAAGCCTATACGGCTGACACACCATATAGTTTTCAGTTGCAATAATGGTGCTAAATTTTTTACAAAGTTGAGTAAGTATATGAACAATTTTTGAACACTCAAGTTAGAAGTACCACATACTAAGGCAGAGACACTGTCAATTTATTCCTTTTACATCGTTTTTAATGTTAAAATATTGAAAGGCTGCACATATTTACTGCAGCACAATTCACAGTTGCAAAGACAATGAATCAACCCCAGTGCCTATCAATACGCGAGTTGGGCAAAGAGTTAAGTTTTTAATTCACAGCCACTTGCTGCCCTAGGAAGGCTTAGTTTTAGTCACAGAGATTATGTTCTCGATTGTGGAATTAGATATAATCCCATAGCATTTCATTTCAGGTCTGTAGCAGACCTAGGAATATATGTTCCGTGTGTTTATTTTAGGGATGAGATCTGAGGCGGACCCTTTGCACGGACTTCCCATTCCCTCATATTAAAGCCGTGGGGTGGAGGGCACATTCTGTCAAAGGAAATCAACTACAGGGGACTCAACATTTTAATGCGGCATGCAAATAATTTGAGGGAGGTAAATTTGTTTTTAGTTTATGTAAGTTAAATTTCAGAAATATAAGGCGTTATAAAAAAATTCATCATTATAATTTAGCAGTTATGTGTCTCTTTGTTTATATCCTGAAAGAAACGATTGTGGTTCTTCACAGTTGTGTTGTTTGCACGCATCTTCCTCCTCCTGCTCCTCCTCTTCATTATAATCACAATAATAACAGAAATTTAGTAAGATTACTATCTAATAGGCACTATTCTAAGAGCGTGGGGTCTATTATCTCCTTTAATAATCCTCACAGCCATATAAAGTCAGAACTAATGTTATCACACAGATCTTAGGCATAGAGAGACTGAAACAGGTACTCAAGGTCACAGAGACTAGAAAGCAGAAAAATCAGTCTATAAAACCAGAGTTGGCTTCCTCAGCTTGTGCTATTTACCATTGTATGTACTATTTGCTTTAACATGTGTGGCAATGATCACACATCCTTTACCTTAGCTGATTTCTCTGTACCCAACTGAAGGAGTCAGGACAGCTATTATATCCCCACAATTAAGATTCAAAATTAATTTGGCTAGACTGAGCATGGTGGCATAACACCTACACCTGTATTCTCAGCACTTTGGGAGGCCGAGACAGGAGGATTGCTTGAGGCCAGGAGTTTGAGACCAGCCTGAGCAAGATAGTGAGGCTCTATCTCTGAAGAAAAATAAAAATAAAAAATCAGCCAGATGCACTGGCACCTGCCTGTAATCCCAGCTGCTTAGGAGACTACACAGGAGGGTAGCTTGAGGCCAGCAGTTCAAGGTTACAGTGAGCTATGATGGTACCACTATTCTCTAACCTAAGCAACAGAGCAAAACATTGCCTCAAATAAAGTAACTTACTAAATAAATAAATAATCATGTTCAGAGAGAGTCAAGTGCTTTACCTAAAGTTCTGTAATAAAGAAGAGGTGCAATATAATTTTTTAAAAAGTGTAACTCCAGTGTTCTTTCAGATACAACATCCTAAATTTTCAGGGTAGACTACATGTGAAAAAAATATGAGCTATGTTCAAGACTTATTCAAATTCTTAAAAACATTTTTATTTGAAAGGTTAATATATATAACAAGGATGTTTTAATATGAAAGCATAACTTGGAAGGCATAGGCAGAGAAGAGCCAGGAAAAGGATGATTTTGTAAATGCATCTAATAAATTGAACGGGGTGTTTTTGAGACTCAGCGGCAATTTTCCCCGTGGTGAGCGTGATTCATCACCCATGCCCGCCCCGTGTATAACTCCTGCGTGGTCCACTTTGTGACATATTCTTTTGTGTTCTGCTTTAAATGCCCATTTTAAACGTTGTGAAATTAATAGAAGTGTGACTAGGAAAACTCATAATAAGCTAAATGCTGACACAGCTTTTGATTACTTTCCCTTTCCCTTTAAACTTGACTAAATTGGGAGGCTATTTTAGAAATGTCCACGGCCTTATTGTTCTCTTGTAATTTTCAGTCATTGAACTCTAGAATAATGACCTTAATCAATTCCCCAGGCCCATAGAAACTCAATGTATGCATTTAATACTTTTTTAAAAAGCCATGTTCTAATTACTTGGTTGTCATTAGGATCAAATGACATCAGGTATAAGAAAGATCTCTATAACATACAAAAAATGACATAGCAAAAAATAATTGTGAGGCACATAGTAAGTTCTTGAGAAATATTAAGAGCTTTATATTTGGTTCTCTTTCACCTTTTATGATGGACTTTTGAGTGTAAAGTTGTATGGCAAAGTAGGAAAACAGACTACAATGTTATACGTATAATGGGTTAGAGTGCTTTTAATTCTCTTTTTAGTAAGATTAATAGTATGAAATCTGTTTTCTGAGATGTATTTTTAATCTATTTATAAATTTCCAAATTCTTTCTTATTGTTTTATTGTCCTTCACGTCCCTGAGCAGAGAGCTCGTGATCCTGACTCTATGTAAACTAACTCAGATTCCATTCAAGTAATTTCTGCTAAATAGAATAAAAAATACACTAAGCTTTATTTGCATACTCAGTGAAGGTAAAGCCTAACGTTAAGTAAATATTTTAACTTTGTGACCAATCAAACTGCTAAATAAGTAAAAACGTTGGTGACTTCCAGTTTCTGTGTCTTAGTATTATTACTCCCTTTTCCATCTTCAGAGTTCAGGGTCTCCAAGAACTAGCTAATATTTGATATTTATGTGCAAATTAACATCTAGCCTATTCCAGTCTGGCGTCTTTCAGCACTGAAATTTGCCTTACTATAGTTAGTTATTTTAATCTTCACGTTTCATTCATTCTTTGCACATTTCTTTTTTTTTTTGACTTTAGAAAACCATTTCATTTTTAATGAGTTAATAGCCAAACCCAAAATAAAACAAAACATAGCTACCTGAAGATATTGTTTTAAGAGGAAGTAACTTAAAAAAAAGTAAATCCTGATTTTGTAATAGTCTTGCTTGACATGAATCAGTTAGTAGCTGGCATTTTTCCATTAATGGAAAGGTAGAAAAATTTGAGGTAATTTCTCGCACGGGGCCTGCAGACCTTGACTCCTTTCATTTTTTTTTTTAGAGTTTTTTTTTTTTATTAAATCACGGTTGTGTACATAAATGCAATCATGGGGTACAATGAGCTGATTTTATATACAGTTTGAAATATTTTCATCGAACTTGTCAACATAGCTTTCATGACATTTTCTTACTTATTGTGTGCAGACATTTATATTCTACATTTAGTTTAAGTTTCACCAGTACCATTCTAAGATGCACCGTAAGTGTGGATCCACCAATTACTCTCCCTCCACCCATCCTCCCCCCTCTCGTCCCCTCTCTTGTCCCTTTCCCCATATTCTTGGGCTATAATTGGGTTATAGCTTTCATATGAAAACTATAAATTAGTTTCTACTAGAACTGAGTACATTGGATACTTTTTCTTTCATTCTTAGGATACTTTGCTACAAAGAATATTTTCCCGCTCCATCCATGTAAACATAAAAGAGGTAAAGTCTCCATCTTTTTAAAGGCTGCATAGTATTCCATGGTATACATATACCACAATTTATTAATCCATTCATGGGTCAATGGGCACTTGGGCTTTTTCCATGACTTAGCAATTATGAATTGGGCTGCAATAAACATTCGGATACAGACATCTTTTTATAATGTGATTTTTGGTCTTCTGGGTATATACCTAGTAGAGGAATTATAGGATTGCATGGCAGTTCTATTTTTAGATTTCTAAATATTCTCCAGATATCTTTCCAAAAGGAATGTGTTAGTGTGCATTCTCACCAGCAGTGTAGAAGTGTTCCCTTTTCTCCACATCCATGCCAGTGTCTCTGGTTTTGGGATTTTGTGATGTGGGCTACTCTTACTAGAGTTAGATGATATCTCAAAGTAGTTTTGAGTTGCATTTCTCTGATGATTAATGGTGACGAGCATTTTTTCATGTGTCTGTAGGCTGTGTGCCTGTCTTCTTCAGAGAAGTGTCTCTTTAGGTCCTTTACCTACCCTGAGATGGGATCACTTGTTCTTTTCTTGCTAATACATTTGAGTTCTCTGTGGATTCTGGATATTAAACCTTTGTCAGAGACATAACCTGCAAATATTTTCTCCCATTCTGAGGTCTGTCTGTTTGCTTTAATAACTGTGTTCTTGGCTGTGCAGAAGATTTTTAGTTAGAACAGATCCCAGTAGTGTATTTTTGATGCTGCTTTAATTGCCTGGGGGGTCCTCCTCATAAAATATTCACCCAGACCAATTACTTCAAGAGTTTTCCCTGTACTTTCTTCTAGTATTTTTATAGTTTCATGTCTTAAGTTTAAATCTTTAATACAGTCTGAGTCTATCTTAGTTAATAGTGAAAGGTGTGGGTCCAGTTTCAGTCTTCTATAGGTCACCAGCCAGTTCACCCAGAACCATTGTTAAATAGGGTATCTTTTCCCCACTGAATGTTTTTAATTGGCTTGTCAAAGATCAAATAACAGTTAAGTAGATGGGTTCATCTCTTGGTTCTCTATTCTGTTCCATACATCTACCTCTCTATTTTTGTGCCAGTACCATGCTGTTTGATCACTATTGATTTATTGTATAGTCTGAGGTCTGGTAGCGTAACTCCTGCTTTGTTTTTATTTCTGAGTATTGTCTTGGCTTTTCAAGGTTTTTTCTGATTCCATAGAAATTGGTGAATTATTTTTTTTGAGATCTTTAAAATATGAGAATGGAACTTTAGTAGGGATTGCATTGAAATTGTATATTGCTTTGGGTAGTATAGAGATTTTGACAATGTTGATTATTCCCAGCCATGAGCATGGTATGTTTTTACATTTGTTAACATCTTCAGCTATTTCTTTCCTTAGGGTTTCATAGTTCTCTTTTTAGAGTACTTTCACATCCTTAGTCAGGTAAACTCCCAAATATTTTATCTTCTTTGGCACTGCTGTAAATGGAATAGAGTCCTTGACTGCTTTTTCAGCATGGCTATTGTTGGTATATATAAAGGATACAGATTTATGAGTGTTGATTTTGTAACCTGAGACACTGCTGTATTCCTTGATCACTTCTAAGAGTTTTGTAGTATAACTCCTGGTATTTTCCAGATATACAATCATATCATCTGAGAAGAGTGAAAGTTTGATCTCTTCTAACCCTGTATGGATACCATTGATTGCCTTTTCTTGACTGATTGTAATGGCTAAGACTTCCATTACAATGTTAAAAAGCAGTGGAGACAATGGGCAACTTTGCCTGGTTCCTGATTTAACTCTATTTAATACAATATTGGCTGTGGGTTTGCTGTAGATGGCCTCTATCAGTTTAAGAAATGTTCCTTCTATACTCATTTTCTTAAGTGTTCTGATCATGAAAGGATGCTGGATATTATCAAAATCTTTTTCTACATCAATTGAGAGAATCATATGATTTTTGTTTTTTTGTTTATGTGATGAATTATATTTATAGATTTACAGATATTGAACCAGGCTTGAGACCCTGGGATAAAACCCACCTGGTCATGGTGTATAATCCAACTTGATGTGTTGTTGGATTGTTTGTTAGGGTCTTGTTGAATATTTTTGCATCGATATTCATTAGTGATATTGGTCTACAGATTTCTTTTCTTGTTGGTATTTTCCTGGTTTGGGGATTAAGGTAATGTTTGCTTCACAGAATGTGTTGGGTAGTATTCCTTCTTTTTCTATAGTTTGGAAAAGGTTGAGTAATATAGGTACTAGTTCCTCTTTAAAGGTTTGGTAGAAGTCTGATGTGAAGCCATCTGGTCCTGGGCTTTTCTTTTTAGGGAGATTTTGTATAGTTGATGCTATTTCAGAACTTGATATAGGCCTGTTCAAGATTTCCACTTCATTCTGGCTAAATCTTGGAGGTGGCGTGCTTCAAAGTATTGGTCAATTTCCTTGAGATTTCATATTTCTGAGAGTAAAGTTTCTTGTAAAATTAAGGATTTTTTGAATTTCTGAGGAGTCTGTTGTTATTTCATCTCTACCATTTCTGATTGATGAAATTAGAGATTTTATTTTTTTCTGGTCATTAGGTTAGCCAAAGGTTTATCTATCTTATTGACCTTTTCAAAAAACCAACTTTTTGATTTATTGATCTGTTGTAAAATCCTTTTGTTTTCAATTTCATTTAATTCTGCTCTAATTTTGGTTATTTCTTTTCTTCTGCTGGGTTTGTGATTGGAATGTTCTTCTTTTTCCAGTTGCTTGAAATATCCCATTAAGCTGTTAACTTCCTCTCTTTCTGTTCTCTTGAGGAAGGCATGCAGTGCTATAAATTTCCCTTTTAGGACTGCCTTAGTGGTATCCCAGAGGTTCTGATAATTTGTGTCTTCATTATCGTTTTGTTCCAAAAATTTGGTAATTTCCTTCTTAATCTCGTCTGTGACCCACCTATCATTCAGCATAAAGTTATTTAGCTTCCATGTTTTTGTATGAGTAGGCAGATTCCTGTTACTGAATTCAACTTTTATTCCATGATGGTCCAAGAAGATGCAAGGAATAATTTCTATTCTTTTAAATTTGCTGAGGTTAGACTTGTGACTTAAGATGTGATCAATTTTGGAGTATGTTCCGTGGGCTGATGAGAAGGTGTATTCAGTTTAAGAAAAGGTTTCTAACTTCAATAGCATACAATGTAGTTAGGGACAAGGTAAGTACAGAAATAAC
>CAUYRH010104556.1:0-67918 GCA_963574655.1 Perodicticus potto
CCTTAGCCCGTTTAGCCAAAGGCTTAAAGCCTTTTCATTTTTTTTTTTTTTTTTTTTTGTTCAACAAAGTTTCATTTTTAAAATTCCTGCTTTCTAATAGCAATGGAAATTTAAACATTAGAGTACTTTACATATCATTTACTAATTAGTTATAAATCTTTGGCCAACAGGTATTATAGAATTTAGTTTTTAGATTTTTTTTTATTGTAAAAATAAGTATTCATTTATTACAAACAAATTTCAGAAAAACATGCTGGTTAAAACATGGCTAATTTTTGACAATTAAGTTTTTAGCAACAAGTGTGAGTAAGAAGCAAGAAGAAGATTAGTTAACAAGTAATAGTATACCCACTCCATTAATCAGACCGCTGGTTATCTTGGAAGATGTAATGGTAGATTTAAGGACTTTAGATATAGCTCTACCTTGATGGCATGATTTGCCTTTCATGTTATATTGATTTCCAACTTTAAAAGTATAAGCACAGAGGACAGTATTTTATGATACTGAATAACATGCACCTTGTAGGAAAATTCTTTTTTAATATAGTCTGTGGAATCTTCCTTTCTGATTTTATGTAAATATTTTATCTTCATATTATTGTTATAAAAGTTTGTATTATTAACTGTTTAAACTGGTGATTTTCAACTGGTGTGCTAGGAGAGGATCTTAGGTGTGCACCAAACTATTTTATAGATCATTAATTAAATTATTTTTGAAAGAAGTTCAAAACACAGTAAGTATATTTTTTTCTTTGCTCTTTTTTTTTTTTTGATCAACATAATTTAAGTGTGCCGAGAGGTAAAAAAGGTTGAAAAGCACTGGTTTAAACCCTGAAGACCCAATTATCCTCAAAATTTTCTAAAGAAAAGATATCCAGTTTTTTCAACATTGGATCTTTGGCCACTTTTCTAAAAAAGGGTAGAATTTAAGTTTATGTAATACTGAATTTTTTGGCTCAACAGGCTAAGGCGCCAGCCATGTACACCTGAGCTGGCGGGTTCGAATCCAGCCCAGCCCGCCAAATGACAATGACGGCCGCAACCAAAAAATGTCTGGGCGTTGTGGCGGGGGGCGGGGGGGGGCTGTAGTCCCAGCTACTTGGGAGGCGGAGGCAAGAGACTGAGCCCAGGAATTGGAGGTTGCTGTGGGTGACAGCTTGAGGCTCTGTCTCCAAAAACAAAACAAAAAAATACTGAATTTTTTTTTTTATGTGCAAAATCTAATTCTGCTTTTTAAAGCAAATAAAAAGAATAAAAATATGGTACCATTCCAATAATCAAATGCCAATAAAAATGGCAGCAGTAAAAAGATCTAAACAAATCTTAAATACAGCAAATTTATAATTAGAACATAATGCAATGATTTGATTTTAGCAAGAAGAGTAAGCTTAATTTGGTAAAAGAAACCAAATACTGCATTATATTGGATACTAAGCTAAGTAACCATAATTAATATTACAAATTCTCTACATTCATAAAGACTTTTTGAACAGCTGAATTTAAGCCGCATTTTTTAAATTAAATGCCTATTCAACAAAGCTAATTGGAAAAAACACATTTATGCAAATTTACATTGTAGAAAGCCAGAGTAAAGAGGAGTTCTATTCTTTTCCTTCATCTGTGTGATCAGGTTGCAAAGGACATGCTTTTCTCTTTGCTTTTCCTAAACCATTGCTTCCTGCCTCTTCAGGATTCTGATTCTCTTTTCTAGAATCTTTAGAGGACAGCCTGAAGAATTCTCCAATTCCTTTTTGCCACTTGGGAGTTGGACGCACACAAATTGGATTCCCTCCTGCGTACTTATTTTCAGCTTTCCTTGACGAAGGTGACCCAGAATTAGTGGCAGAAGTAGAGGAACCGAGAACCTTCCTGGGGGCTCGAGAAGCCACCACTTTTCTGTAGGTGCCTGGGACACTGTCTGCTTTAGTTCGCACCATGTTCAAAGGGGAGAAGCTGAGAATAACGAACCGTTCTCAGCCGAGAGCAATTCACTGGACAAGGTCCTGAAAACTAAAATCCTGCCACAGTTTATATTGTTCCCTTTCCCGCACACTCCACCTAGTTTTTAGATTTTTAAGCAGTCGTGTTTACTTGGCCACATCATTTTAAGGCATTTTAGAAATGGGCCATCACTAGATGGCAGTCTTTCTCCATTTTAAATTACTTGTTAAAAGAAAAAAGCTATACTGTTCAATTACGGTGTTGACTATCAGTATTAGATTAGCTTCAGTAATTTCTGACCTTTCTACAGCTTAAGTCTTGTTTATTTTTGTTTTCAGCTTTTTATATCTGGTAGATATATTAGTTTGCAAGGATTTATACTGAGATATACTTGAAATGTTGGTTCAAGGTTCAAGGTAAATTGTCAAGTCGTGCTTTGCCCAAAATTGTGTTTTCTTTTTACTAGACAATTTGAGACAAAATCTTTAAGTCAGTGGTTTTTAACAACTTTGATAACCAACTGGAAACTCTGTGAAACTTCTTTTAAAAATGCATATATGTGTATACATATACCGCAATCCCACCCCAAATTTGGGAATCATGAAGTTTTTGAAGCATACCCATGGAACTAATAAATATAATCCACATTTCTTGTTTTAAATATGTGCATTTTACATTTTATTCTGTTAAAATTCTCAGAATACTTTGGAAATCTACTGTAAACCTTCCATGTTATTCAACATTACAATTAAAGAAAGTATTAGAATGACAAAGGTCTTAAGATAGGAGAAATCAGTGGGGGAAAATGCTAAGGAGGTAGAAACTTCATTAACTTGTTTATAACTACTCCCTCTTTAAATTATTCAGAAAATGTCTGATCGTAGTACTATGAACTGAATTTGAAAGCGGGAATGAATTGTAGAAACTAAAAAGCTAAGGTAGTACTTCAGAAAATTCTAATTGATTCTTTTTACTTTATAAATGAGAAAGCTGAGGGTCAGAGAGATTAACTGAATTGATTAAAGACTCATAGCTAGTTAATTATGGTGATGCTAAGACTAAGGCCTTAACAGTCAGGCATCTAAAGCCATGTTTCCTTTGTTTGATTTTTTTTTTTCATTAGGACATTCAGGATGCTTAGAGAGGCATTAAATTCTGAATTTTTTAACTTTGGTATTTACTTTTCTCTTGCTTGTCTTTTGTGATGTTAATGTAGACCTTTGGAGGGAACAGAATGAAAAAGTTCTCCCTAACTTCTACCAAGTTAAGTAGACTTGCTACCTAACTTAGAAATATTACTGGGTTAGGGTGTTGAAACCAAGAGGTTGTCTAATATTGAATAATACATCAGCTTATCCCATTTGGATTGCAGAATTTTCAGTTCTTTCCATTCTCCAAATGTCAAGGAATATGGGACCTTTACATGGAAACCTTTCTTTTCCATTCATTAAAAGGGAGAAAATTCAGCGATTAGTTGAAATGTCACTGATAGATTCTGTTTTGTGTATTCTAAATAGCTCCATCAGGCAAATGTTTATTCTACAATTTTCTTACTCAACAAAGCAGGAGTTATTTATAAGGTATTTGACAATCTCCCTTTACTTCAAAGGAAGGAGAATGAATCTAGATTGCTGTGCCTTTTCTGAAGTGTTTATAATCTTTACTGGAAACCAAACATATACAGTCATGCATGAGGATGTGTTTTGAGAAATGTGTTGTTAGGCAATTTTTTTGTTATGTTTATGTAACAATACCATATAGCCTAGATGTGTAGTAGGTTTGTAGTAACACTCTATGATGCGTACTTACAAACCTACTATATGCCCTAGGCTATATGGTATAGTTTATTGTTCCCAGGCTATAAACCTGTATAGCATGTTATTGTACTGAATATTCCAGGCAGTTGTAACACAATGGTAAGTATTTGTGTATCTAAACATAAGAAAGGTAACATGTTGTGCTATGACATTGCAACATTTCCGTCTTCATTAGGCAATAGTAATTTTTTGGCTTCATTATAGTGTTACGGGGCCACTTTTGTACCTGTGGTCCATCTTTGACTGAAACATTATATTGTACTTGATTATAAATGTTTTGTCCATGGTTACCCCTGAGTTTTAGGTAGTGGAAAGACTTGATGAAGAAAGTGTGCTTTCTGATCCACAGGATCAGGTATTGTCTTTGTACCTGCAAGTGATTATAGAACCAGAAAATGTTGTCAATGAGCAAATGTGTATCTGTTGAACAAATATTAGTGACCAAAGATGTCTTAGAAATTTTGCTAGTCATTTGTTCTCAATCAATGTTTACTTACTGCCTACTACTTGTCTGGCACTGTTGTAGGGGTATGGTGATGAATATGGCAAAGTTGTTGCCTTGAGCTCAGAATCTAATTAGGGTAGGTTGTGGGAAGAGATAGATAACAAACTATGGATGATGGTGATGAGGAGATTGTTCAGATAGAGGGATTAGCATTATTAGCATAGGAATGGCAAAACAAAATCTTGAGCCAAGAAGAGGTTAAAACAGTTTTTTAAAAGCCAGTATAGCTGGAGAATAGAGGATAGAGGGGATTGTTGGTGGGAACTAGGGAGAGGAGAGGTAAATCAGAGGCTAGATTACGTAGGGTCTTATAGGCCACAGTAAAGATTTAAGGTTTTTATTCTTTTGGTAAAGGGAAACCATTGAGGAGGTTGAAACAGGGTGATACATTTGAATTAGTTTTAGAAGATCTCTTTATTTTATTTTAAACTTTATCCAAATTAATATGAGGGTGCAATATTTAGGTTACATTGTTCTCACTTCCAGGGCAAATTTCCTTTTGTAGAAGAGCCCCTCACCCAGGAGGTGTGTTATACACCCTGAGAATGTGCATATTAGGTGAGATAGAAGATCATTTTAATTGCTGTGTGGAGTGTTTGTTTTTGGAACAGGGGACAAGGGAGTGGGGGTAGTACAGAATAGAGACTGTTAGGAGGCCATCATAGTGTGATGATAATAGGAATCGATTTTGACTAGTGTTTCAGTGGAAATTGTGGGATATGATTAAATTGCAAGACTTTTTTGGAGGTTGTCAGGACTTATTAATGGATTGGATGGGGCATATCGATGGAAAGAGATAGATTAGAAATAATTCCTGGATTTTTGGCTCGGACAAGTGGATGGTGCATTTAATTGTGATAGCATGTACGGGCTTGGTGGCTGTGGCTCAAGTGGGTAAGGCACCAGCCACATACACCTGAGCTGGCGGGTTCGAATCCAGCCTGGACTGCCAAACAGCAATGACAGCTGCAACCAAAATATAGCTGGGTGTTGCGGCCGGGTCCCCGCTACTTTGGAGGCGGAGGCAGGAGACTTGCTTGAGCCCAGGAATTGGAGATTGCTGTGAGCTGTGATGCCACAACACTCTACGCAGGGCGACAGCTTGAGGCTCTGTCTTAAAAATAAATAAATAAATAATTGTGATAGGGTGGGTTGGTGGTTGGGAATTTTGGGTAGGAATAAGTTTGGGAGTGGAGATAGGTTACTAGTTAACATTTTTTTTCCCCTGGCTCGGCGCCTGTGGCTCAACGGGCTAAGGCGCCAGCCACGTACACTTGAGCTGGAGGGTTCGAATCCAGCCCGGGCCTGCCAAACAACAATGACGGCTGCAACCAAAAAAAAAATGGCTGGGCGTTGTGGCGGGCGCTTGTAGTACCAGCTACTTGTGAGGCAGAGGCAAGAGACTCGCTTGAGCCCAGGAATTGGAGGTTGCTGTGAGCTGTGATGCCACAGGACTCTATCCAGGGTGACAGCTTGAGGCTCTGTCTCAAAAAAAAAAAACACAAACATTTTTTTCCCCCTATGTCAAATTTGAGATGGCTTTTAAAAATCCAACTGGAGTTGTTAAATATTGTCTGGAAATTTGAATCTAGTGCTCAGAAAAATGCTCTAAATTATAGGTATAGATTGGGAAGTCAGTACTATACAGGTGAAATTTTAAGGCCTTGGGATTAGAGATTAGATGGTAATGTTTGGTGAAAGAATGTAGATAGAGAAGAGAAGGGGTTTTAGGAATATTTAAGAACATGATAGAAGAGGAAGACCTGAGAAGGGAGATTAATACATGTATTACATGTACCATTGAAGTCTACAGAAGAGATTATTTAAAGAGAAGAGAACTGTCAAACCATAACAAATGCTATTAAGGTGGAGTAAGATGTATATTTACTCTAGTAAGGTAAGGAAGCAAGGAGGTAAGGATGTGGAGAAGAGTTTTGGTGGGAAGGAGAACAGAAAACAAGATGGTAGCTGGAGGGGGATTTGTGATTAAGGGTGGGTTTTTAGAAGTCATGTTTATATACCTATGTGAATGATCTAGTACAGAAGGAGAAATATATGATCCAGAGGAGAGATAAAAGGGAATAATGGCAGGAGTAAAGCTCTTGAGAAAACAAGTAGGATTGACTACAAATAAGAGCTTGGAATACTTCTTCCCTTATTACAGGAAGCTGGATAGAGTAGGAGTTATAGATCTAAGTAGATTGATAGATTTTAGTGGGGAAAGGAGAGCTACTTCTCTGTATCTATTTTTTTGGTAAGCTGTGTAGTCAGGTCAGCAGCTGAGATTGAGGGGAACATTTAAGGAGAGGAGAAAGTAAGGTTCCTACCCATAAATATTTTGAGAACACAAAGTGACTTTTTTGAGGGGGCAAACAGGGGGATAGTTGTGGTAGGATTATATAGTGGTATTGAGTGACACCACTCACCTACATTTGTGAGTCTAGCTAGCACAGCTATGTGATTTTTCTCTAGCAGTGTTCAGCTTCTTGAGTAATTGGATAGTTATGTTTAACCAAATTTGAGAAAAATTTAAGACTAATAGAGAAACAAAGAAGTTGTAATTTAGTCTTTTCATTTTATAATGAGACTTCTGTAATGAATGCTATCAAGCACTCAAATATTTTTGAGTGAGCAAGAAAGCAAAATTTTGATTTTTCCTAAAAAATACTCATTTTACAATGCATTAATGCAATTTTTTTTTTTTTTGAGTTAGAGCCTCAAGCTGTCACACTGGATAGAGTGCCGTGGCATCACTGCTCACAGCAACCTCCAATTCCTGGGCTCAAGCGAGTCTCCTGCCTCTGCTTTCCAAGTAGCTGGGACTACAGGTGGCTGCCACAACGCCTGGCCATTTTTTGGTTGCAGTCATCATTGTTGTTTGGCGGGCCTGGGCTGGATTCGAACCCACCAGCTCAGGTGTACATGGCTGGTGCCTTAGCCCCCTGAGCCACAGGCGCCGAGCCAATATGCAATTTTTTTACTTTGTGTGTTACGTATTTTCAATATCAAATTTCCAAAGATTTGTTTTTGGTTTGTATAATTATTGTTTCTCTTTCTTAGAAGTAACTGTGGTGTAATCTTCATGCCATGCCATTTTTCTTTTAAAAGGTCTGTCTATGATGGTGAGGAACATGGAAGATTCATGGAGAAGCTTGAAACTCGCATCCGCAATCATGACCGAGAAATTGAGAAAATGTGCAACTTTCATTACCAGGGCTTTGTGGACTCTATAACTGAATTGCTGAAAGTAAGAGGAGAAGCCCAGAAACTCAAAGTAAGGAAACTAAGAGACACTTATTCGTGGGATTTTGATTAGTACTAAAAGAATAGGTGACTACAATCCAGATCACATGTTTATAGTAGCGATTTTTGTGTAGTAAGAAAGGAATTTACACTGAACACATGGATAATTGAGATCACGGCTATTCAGCTAAAAAGTTAGAGTTTAATTGTAATACCTATGTGAATGTTAACCAGGAACAGTAATTAGTAACTGTTTCTTTCCTACAGAAACAGTTTGACTCTTCATGTCCTCAGCTTCCTTGTAGATTAAAGCTATCCCTGGAGAGTGGCAAAATTTCAAAGCACTGCTGTAGAATTCTTTGTAGCATAGTTTCTAGGACAAAGGAGAAAATACCAGTGGTGGTTGTGGAGGGTCTTCTACCAAAGCATGAAGCTTCTTTCTCCATGAGAAGGAGCCTAGTTGCGCCGGTCTGGTCCTGGGCACAGCAAATTCACTTACTTTAGGTAATTTATTTTGCTTATTTATCATAAATCTACCTACTTCACTAAACTCTTCTGTTATTTCTGAAAATTTATATGGGACTTATTTTTGAGTTTTCTATGTAAATATTCATGTGATCTATAAGTAATAACAGTTTTATTTTCTTCTTTGCAGTAATTTTGCTTTTGGTTTTTGGGCATGGGGTTGATTTGCCAATGAGCGTAAAATTCATCTAAAATACTATATTGGTAAGAAAAGCAAAGGAACATTTTTATTGAGGGGCAAAGTGGGCTATCAGATATTATATTCTAAAGCCACAGTAATTTAAAAACTCATTTGACCATAAAACGTGACGTGTAATTTCTTTTTAAAATTTCTTTATTTTAATTAATTAACAATTCTTTTTAAATTAAAATTTTTCTTACTTAGAGACAGGATCTTCAGTGCAGTGGCATAATTATAGCTTACTGTAACCTTGTACTCTTGGGCTCAAGTGATCCTCCTGAGTAGCTGGGACTATAGGTGCTGAGATGTGCCACTGTGCCCAGCTAATTTTTAAATTTTTTTTATAAACGGGGTCTTGCTTGTGTTGCCTAGGCTGATCTCAAATTCCTGGTCTGAAGCAACTCCTGCCTTAGCCTCTCAATGTTCTGGGATTACAGGTGTGAGCCACCACTCTCAGCCGTAACTATCAAATTTCTTAACATATTTTATTTAGCATAAATTTTTAGGTTTTGCTACAGAAATATTATTATGTTTGATTATGTAGCACTGTCATAATCCCCACTGGGCGTTATTATATAATAAATGATATGTACCTTATTATCTTTGTACAATTTCCAACATTCTTAAGTCCAAAACACTTTGGGTTCCAAGGCTTTAAATAAGAATTTATGGGCCTGTACATCAGTATCCAGCCATCTTAAGAACTGTTGTATCTCCAACACAATTTATATCTCTTTCATACCCCTCTCAGTTGCTTTCTTTACCTCAAAGGTAAGTTGTTTGATTTTTAACGTTCTTTAATGCTTATCTTTTTTTTAAATTTATTTTTTATTTTTATTTTTTTATTAAGTCAAATACATATAGATTATGATGCTTAACTGTTTTGATTTAACCTCTTCTTCATTCATTATACCATAATTAATGTCAGAGGAACTAAAGGGCAAAATGCAAAAAGAAAAAGAAATGAAAGTAATAGAAAATATAAATGAATATGTCTATGATTTGGGAATAGGGAATATATGTTTCTAAATAAAATTCCTGAATCAGAAAGAAAAAATCGATAGATTTGACAACATTAAAATAAAGTAACCTACTCTGTATATAAAATAAAAATGCAAAGGTAGGTAATCAGAAATTTTTACAAATACCTATGGTAAATGGTTGGCAGTCTCAATATATGAAAATTCTTTACAAATAGGAAATACATGTACATTCTAATAGACTGAGAAATACACATTAACATTATTTATACAGGAAGAAATACAAGGGAGCCCTACAATTTAGAAATAATTAAAGGAGTGTAAATTTTGAACAATAGATGCTAATGCTTAAAACACCACTTAGTTTTAGGATTTATTCTAAGGCTGTAGGTATATGTATAAGGATGTTCAGTGCTTTCTTTTCTTTCTTTTTGAGATAGTCTCACTTTGTTGCCCTGGGTAGAGTGCCGTGTCATCATAGCTCACAGCTACCTCAAACTCTTGGGCGAAAGCAATCCCTTTGCCTCAGTTTCCCCAGTCTTTGGGACTATAGGCACCCGCCACAATGCCTAGCTATTTTTTAGAGACTAGGGTTTCACTTTTGCTCAGGCTGGTCTCCAACTGCTGAGCTCCGGCAATCCACCTGACTCAGCCTCCCAAGGTACTAGGATTACAGGCATGAGTTACTGCTTCCAGCCCATGTGATATTTTTTATAATAAGTGAAACTTTAAAATGTTCTTAAAAATTATTTAATAGAAGATTATTGAAAGAAATTATGGCACATCTATTTGAAAGAGTAATAAACTATTATATAAAATTCCGTAGAGGATATTTGACATAGGAAAGTATTAGCAATGTTTGCTTAATGTGTGAAGCAGATTAGAAAGTGTGAACAATATGATCCTAGTTTTATGAACTAAATATGTCCATACTCTATATGTAAATAACTACACATTAAAAATATTGAAAGACTATATACCAAAATATTTCAATAATCCCTGGATGAATATTAGATAATTTTAATGTTTTTATTAGTGTCTTTTCTTTGTATTCTAAATTTCCTGAAATTTCAAGTGAAATAAAAATTTTAAAATTTCAGATTAGTATGAGGGTACAGATGATTGGGTTACATTGTTTGTGTTTGTTAGGTAGAGTCCAAGTTGTATTTGTGTCCTTCACCCAGGAGGTGTGCCATATATTCAAGTGAAAATTTTGAATGTCACTTAGAAAATTCAGTATTATAGTATACACACTTAAACAAAATTTTCATTCAGCATGGGAAAATAATAACTTGAAATCCAGGTTAAAAGAAAATAACACAGACCTAAAAGTAAGGAGATAGTGAGAAAGGGGCAGATTGCAGAGATGCTTATGAGCTTGTGAGATAGAGCCCATGACTCTCAGGTTTCTAGTTTGGTTTCTTATACTAAGAAAAATAAAATATGTATTTCTACAACCTTTTTTTCATCATTTTAAAATGGGAAACTTAAACACTACCATGAAATAACTTTTAAATTCAATTTTCTGCTTAAAATGACTACATGCAAATGTAATCCAGACTTTTGAAATGATGACCTTTTTGAATTCGTTGTTGGCAATATTCAAGAAAACCTTTTCTCAGATGTAGGTGATAAAAGATTGAATTATTTCTAGTTTTTTTTTTATTTTCTCTATACACATACATGTGTTTATTTGGTTTCCACTTTTTGCCTTCACAAAATTAAAGAGGCCTAAAATTTAATAACAATAACAGTGTTTAAGATAAGGACTAGAAACAAAAACCTCATAAAGAACGAAGATAAATACATTCAGAAAAGAAATCAGATGATTGCTGCAATGAAATATTGAGCAATAATAATAATAATGCAAAAAAAGTAACAGTCACATTGTCAGATAAAAGTATGTCTATCATAGAATGTTTTGACTCTGAGGTTTAGTATGGAGTCATCAGTTAACTTCCTTTTTTTTTTTTCAAAGTCTAAAAAATTGACAACTAATATTTATAAATAAAAATAGAAGATAATTTCAAAAGACAGATCATGCCAAATCTTATAGACAATAGAAAAAGAAGAAATACTTTAAAATCATTTTTCTTCATCTGGATATACCTGATATTAAAATTGGAAAAAATATATTATTATAAAGGGAAATTACAAACATATTTCACTTATAAATGAGGATGTAATATCCTAAACAACATATTAACAAGTTGAATTAAAAATTATTGTTCTAATAATGTACTTTGGTCAAAATTAAATCCAATTTATGTGAGAATTAGTCACTATTTTCTTTTTCTTTTTTCTCTTTTCCTTTCCCTCACCCCTCCCTCCTCTCTCTGTTTGCCCTTCCCTTTCCCCACCCCCACTGTGTCTTTAATTGCCATTAATTGTCCTCATATCAAAGTTGAATAGATAGGATTCATGCTTCATTAAGAATAATGTGTTCCAACTCCATCCAGGTTAATACAAATGCTGCAAAATCTTCATTTTTTTAATGGCTGAATGGTATTCCATGGTGTACGTATACCACAGCTTGCCAATCCATTCCTGGGTTGAGGGGCATTTAGGCTGTTTCCACAGATTGAATTATTTCTGTATTTATTCAAAAGTGTACATTACTTTTTTTTTTTTTTTTTGAGACAGAGCCTCTAGCGTCACCCTGGGTAGAGTGCTGTGGCATCACAGCTCATAGCAACCTCCAATTCCTGGGCTCAAGCGAGTCTCCTGCCTCGGCCTCCCAAGTGGCTGGGACCACAGGCGCCTGCCACAACGCCCGGCCATTTTTTGTTGCAGCCGTCATTGTTGTTTGTCGGGCCCGGGTTGGATTCGAACCCACCAGCTCAGGTGTACGTGGCTGGCGCCTTAGCCCGTTGAGCCACAGGCGCCGAGCCCAAAAGTGTACATTACTTGAAGTTAAAGAATTTTAATAGTGTGTCCTTTTATTTATTGGTTCATACATTTGTGATCCTGAAATTTGAGGGGCTGATCAGCTTCAAATGACAAAATTATCTGAAATGTGTAAAAACAAAGATATGGGGATTCCTGCTAGGAGCTGTATATGTTATTTGTCCTCACCCAGTCACCCCAGCTTCCTATATTCGTCTTAGGTTGTTTTTTTCTATGCTTCTTGGACTTTGGTTTCCCATACTTCTCCCACAGCTCCATGAGACCCTAGAGGATGATGGACAACAGTATGGTCTGTAATTATTAAAGAGGTCATTTGTAGATTACCTCCTTGGCAGGATACTGCCAAATATTGCCTATAATGCTCACCAATTGCTGATATCACTTGCTGGTTGGTATAAATCTTCTTTTCCTCTTACTTACTTCTCATTCCTTCAAATTGTTTCCAGTTGCAAATTCTTTCAACTTGTTTAGAATGCCCCTAAAGGAATGTATGAACTGGAGGCTACCATTTCAGGGTTTTTGGCTGTTCAGGCTTTACCCAGTTAAAGGATTAATGTGTAGCAGTACATCTGGGATGCGCTTCTCTAGGGGGATCCATTTGACCTAGGTGAACAAACTGTGAAATGTAGTTTTCTGAACTCTAGATAAGAGTTTAAAAAATGGAAAAATCTAGGTGTTAACTACTGTCAGTACTATTTTTACGTGATATTGAAAAGAAACTATACTCTAGGATACCCATTTATTTTTTTATTTTTTTATTTTTTATTTTTTTATTTTTATTTTTTTAAATACATGTATTTTATTATTCTTCATTACATTATTTCCCCCCCCCAGGATACCCATTTTTTTATGAATCAAAGTGTGTGTACACACACACATACACATATACACATATATTTATGGATGTATAGACACCTCTTTATGTTATTTGAATTAAAAGAAGTGGCATCTTAGCTATTGTTTTAGTTTTTTCTTGTTATGCATTGAAATAGTTATTGAATACTATTAAACTAGTTTTTATTACTTTCTTATTAGAAGTATTGGTTAGTTACTTATAGATATGTTTTAGAACCATGGTTTGCATGAAAACAACCCAGTGGGCCTTAATAAATAGTGTTTTTTTTTTTTTTTTTTTTTGTAGAGACAGGAGTCTCACTTTATCACCCTTGGTAGAGTGCTGTGGCGTCACACAGCTCACAGCAACCTCCAGCTCTTGGGGTTAGGTGATTCTCTTGCCTCAGCCTCCTGAGTAGCTGGGACTATAGGTGCCTGCCAAAACCCCCAGCTATTTTTTTTTTGTTGTTGTTGCAGTTTGGTTGGGTCCAGGTTTGAACCTGCCACCCTTGGTATATGGGGTTGGCGCCCTACTCACTGAGTCACAGGCACCACCCGTTAATGAATAGTTTTAACAAAAACTTAAATAGAATGGAATTGAATAGAAAATAAAGATAGATTACAAGTAGTAAGGATAAACATTGTATCTTGAAAATCGTTTCTCTCTGTGTATGTGTATGTGTGTTCGTGTGTGTTCCCTATACTTGTGTACTGAGTTGCAAGGGAAAACATTTTTTTACGATGAGTTTGAGATAAAAAAAAAAAGTGAGAATTGGTGACTTTACAAGGTAAAAAGGCTTCTTTAGTAGTAGAGATAATAATGTTGAATTTAGGAGTATTTATGGAAGGTTGAATTCTCAGAGATCTCCAGTTTAGAATTAAAAACATTATTTGTTATGGAATAACTACTGTGAGGGTGATGAGCACTGTCACTTGAGGCATTGAGGCAGCCCATACTGTTTTTATTCACATTGCTTGAAACTTATTTCTTATATTGAAGTGAATCTGGTATTCTAGTAAAATCTGTGTGTTGGCTTGTATAATAAGTAATTTTTAGTAGCTCTTCTACTAGTAGCTCTTGAGGTATTTGAAGGGCAGCCATTATGAAGGTATGGTATATTGTGTATGGGCTCCAGGTATAGGGTACAGTGCCTCAAAAATGATTATTTTCTCCTTCTGTTGGCTAAAAATTCCTTCATCTGTTTTTTATGTGGTGTGGCTTTGACTCCTCCAATCCTATTCACTTCTAATCGTGCTTCAGCTTTATCAATGCCTTTCCTAAAAGCATGACATGTTGGCTGGGTGCGGTGGCTCAGGCCTGTAATCCTAGCACTCTGGGAGGCCAGGTGGGTGGATTGCTTGAGCTTATAGGTTCGAGACCAGCCTGAGCCAGAGTGAGACCTTGTCTCTAAAAATAGCTGGGCATTGTGGTGGGTGCCTATAGTCTCAGCTACCTGTGAGGCTGAGGCAACAGAATCGCTTGAGCCCAAGAGTTTGAGGCTGCTATGAGCTATGACACCATGGCAGTCTACCCAGGGTGACAAAGTAAGACTCTGTCTCAAAAACAAAAAAACAAGCAAACAAAAAGACATGTAAGGGTGATTCTCATAGTGTGAGCTTACAACCTCACCATCTCACTTTTTCTAGACTTGGGTTCATTTCACTTTTGTCATGTAGGCCAAATCTAGCTTGCCTACTGTTTTTGTAAATAAAGTTTTATTAGAACACAGCCATGCTCATTCATTTACCTTTTGTTTATTGCTGCATTCCTATTACAATGGTAGGATTGAGTAGTTACAACAGAGACTATATGGCTAGCAAAGTCCAAAATATTTACTGTCTGACCCTTTATAGAAACATTGCCCACCCATTTTAGACAATGCTTTTATTAACATCATCTTAGTTCTGCGTTTTGAGCATCTATGCACGCTCAATTCATATTGAGCTCAGTTTAATAAATCCACAAAATATTTCACATGTGACGCTGTTAAGTAAATAATAAAGAGGGAATTTGAGGGTTTGTTACTTCTCTTTCTGGTACTTTACAAAGGCTTTTTGGAAGAAGTTGGCTTTCATTTTGTCTTTGAAAGGTGGCCATGTGTGGTAGTCTGCTCTGAAGATGGTAGTTCATGTGTAGTGTATATTTTAAGACAGTGATTTCAAAAGCATGTTGTTTGAAAAACTATTTCTTTGAGAAAAAAGAGTGTTAAGTTTGGAAAATGTTGTGTATGATATCCCTTTCTTGAACATTTACAGTGTATGTTGGGCAGTGCCTGTGGCTCAGCGAGTAGGGTGCTGACCCCATATACCGAAGGTGGTGGGTTCAAACCCAGCCTTGGCTGAACCGCAAAACAAACAAACAAACAAAAAAATTTACAGTGTATGTCATATTGTATATATATGCATACATAATGGAAAATGGTAGGTTGGGGAGTGCATTAAAAGTCTAATGCAGATGGTCAGTTGTTGGTGGAAGGCTAGAAAGCCGTGATGAAAGAAAATTTTTGAAGTTAATATTGCTTGTGTTTTGATAATGTCTGAGATAAAGAAATCAATATTCTATAGACTTACTTATTCTTTTTTTTACCATAATTGAGTGTTAAAAGTGGATGCTTAAAAAAAAGGTGGATGCCAATTTCTTTAAATTATGAACTAGATCACTTAGAGGCTTATTCTCATATTTTTAACTAATAGGGAGATTATGCTGTAAAAATGGGAATATGAGAAGCTTAGGAGCTGTTAAGAATTGTGATCCAAAAATAAATAAATTAAAACATTTTCTAAAATTAAGGTAATAAACCAATAGGGGAACCTTGACTTGAGTTAAAAAGTTCAGTGTATACCTAATTTTTCTAGGAATACATTGGTGAAATGAGTAATATCTATATTCAAATTTGTTCTTCCTAGATATTGTGGAGATGGTAAGGCTCTTATTTTCATTCTTTTTCTCTGAAGTTAAAGTGTAATCTTTAGTCATTGTAAAAGTTTGAAATGTTCTAAATTCAACATACCTGTCAGTAAATTTTTCTTTTTATTGTTCAGAAAGTCATATAAATGTCTAGTAGAAAAGATGAGATAGTTTAAACCTAAGAGAATGTCACTGTACGAACATGTGGGAGAATACTGAAAATAAACTATCTATCCCCCATCTTTCCATATAAAATTTTGATCTTCTTAAACTATTGTCTAAGTGTTTGTTTTTTATGAATTTAAATTGTCTTCTCTCCACAGAATCAAGTGACGGATACTAATAGAAAACTACAACATGAGGGAAAGGAAGTAAGGCCAGTTTACTTTTTGAAAAAATCTTTTCTATTTCATGCCATTCTCTTGGGATGACTCTGCTATTCATTTAGTGGTTTGTAAGACTATATATAAGTAGTTTGTTGGAAGTGCTTGGACACTATTGTTGCTTCTTCTAATGTTTATCTGAATTAAATGAATATAGCCTGTAGAAATGCTAACTTGCAGGAGTGTCCAACCTTTTTTCTTTTCTGCTGAACATTGGAAGAATAAGAGTTGTCTTGGGCCACATAATAAATACACAAACATTAACATAAGCTGATAAGCAAAAATAAAGGCTTGTGCAACTTTTCACCATATCTGACACCACGGATAAGCAAAATAATCCACACGTAATCTGCATGAGGCCTACTGGCCACAAGTTGGACACCCCTGAAAGGATGCTGCCTTCCTTAGCTGTGTATTTAAGTCATTGAGTGGTCAGGATATAACAAGTACTGTTGTCTCTGTTCTTTCCCAAATATTTGCCTACTTTAAATCTTTGCTCAAATATTACTTTCTTAATGAGGTCTTTCCTAATCATGTTGTTTGAAGTTTCAGTCTTACCCCAAACCCCAGCATTCCCTTTACCTTTTCTCACTTTTTTTCTTCATTGCCTTTATCATGCTCTAATTATATATATATATATATGTGTGTGTGTATGCATATATATATGTGCATGTATACATATATACACACACACACACACATATATATATATATTTTTTTTTTTGAGACAGAGCCTCAAGCTATTGCCGTGGGTAGAGTGCCATGGCGTCAACAGCTCACAGCAACTTCTGACTCCTGGGCTTAAGCGATTCTCTTGCCTCAGCCTCCCAAGTAGCTGGGACCAGAGGCGCCTGCCACAAAGCCCAGCTATTTTTTGGTTGTAGTTGTCATTGTTTGGCAGGCCCGGGCTGGATTCGAACCCAACAACTCTGGTGTATGTGGCTGGCGCCCCAGCCGCTTGAGCCACAGGTGCCGAGCCTCTAATAATATATTTTATGACTTATATATACAGAGGTGGCTAACAAATGTATACCTATTTTAAGAAAGGAAAAACCTCTATTAAAATTGTAATACTCAAGTCATGTTTGACTTCTGCAGTTTTAAGAGGTGCTCAAACATACCTTGTATTCATCTTTTATTGTCAGTATATATTGAGTATTATAATTTTAATAGTTTTTTCCTTTCTTAAAGTGTGTATACATTTTTGCACCCTTTACACATATATATATATTTGTTGTTGTTTTTTTTTTAGAGACAGAGTCTCACTTTGTCGCCCTCAGTAGAGTGCTGTGGTGTCACAGCTTACAGCAACCTACCTTCAGCTCTTGGGCTTGGGTGATTCTCTTGCCTCAGCCTCCCAAGTAGTGCCACAATGCCCGGCTATTTTTTTTTTTGTTGTTGCAGTTTGGCCAGGGCTGGGTTTGAATCCACCACCCTCAGTATATGGGGTTGGCACCCTACTCATTGAGTCACAGATGCTGCCTCTCTTTTTTTTTTTTTTTTTTTTTAATCTGTTTCCTTTCATTGGAGATTAAGCTCCATAGTGTTAGGAGTTTTTGTTTTATCTATTGCTATATCCTTTCCATCTACCTAATAGTGGCTAAAAGTAGGTACTTAAAAAAGAATCATTGACTCTATTAATTGATATACTCACTTTTAACTTTTACAGTTTATACTATTATTTTAGATCCATTTACTCCCTTGGTCCTCAAGGCAGACAGAATGAGGACAGGTATTAACACTATTTTATTGATGAGGAAACTAGAACAAATGATTTGCTAAAGTTTACATACTAACCGGCAAAGCTAAGATTAAAACTCAGGTTTTCTGACTCATAGCCTATACTATTCTCTGTGTCATGTACCTTCTTTATCAACTAACATTTAATTTAATGCTTAATTTTGATAACCTTTAAGATTAGTTTTTATCAATGACTTAATTAGGGACATTCTCTCTCTTCTTTTTGTATGGTATCTAAGCAGATTACATTTTTAGGTATGGGTATGAGATGAATGCTATAAGTAGATATGTAGATTATTGCTTATTTTAAAAGTTTGTCTCACATATTCTAAATTCTGTAGAGTGCAGTTTCTTCTAGTTGTATTATAGGATGTCTTCAGATAGAAGTCTTTAAAATAGGAGCTACTGGAATAAAAGTAGGTTACTCTTAACTAAACTGTAACTCTTAGAAAAGTCACATCTCCTAAGTGTGTGATTTATTTGTTGAAATATGGATTTAGTTGAAGATGATTTTTAAGACTCATTTGAAGCTCTAAAGGAAGAACCATTTTCGGAGTCTAGCACTGATGAAAAGAATATGGGATCTTCTCAGAAGATTGACACAACTTTGAATCATGAGGGTTTGGAGAAAATTCGCAAAACTTCTATCTTAGGATTTCATTTAATCTAGCCTTTTCTAGAATAAATAGTATATGTTAGGAAGAAAGTAGGAAAACATGCAGGAATGTTTTACTGGTTGGAAAAGGCAGTTCCTTAGTTCACTTGGCAGGTCTTACTTTGAAACTGTCTGGGATTTTCTGATGAATTGAGCAGAGTGTGGACAAATGTGACTGAAAACTTTTTACTTACAGCTATTGGCATAATTCAGTCTTTTTCCCTCTTGCCAAGCTGGTAATAGCAATGGAAGAGCTGAAGCAGTGTCGACTACAACAGAGAAATATTTCAGCCACTGTTGATAAATTAATGCTGTGTCTTCCAGGTGAGGAACTAAAAGTGGAGTAGGATGCTTACCGTAATTTTTTTAGCTTTAATTATCTTTGACTTTCTCTGAATAATGCTTGTGTGGTCTTTTCTCTTTTAAGTCCTAGAGATGTACAGCAAACTGAGGGACCAGATGAAAACTAAAAGGTAAGATTTTTCATTGAGTGTTTTCATTATCTAAAATTTTGTTACTTAGAATACTTTTAAGGACCATATTTAGCATAACTTTTCAAATAATGATTAAAATCTATAATATCTTCTCTACTTTTTATATATCCATTGATTCATCTTTGATTTATTTATATATATTAGTGGTATGCTGATGTATTTTGTCATGATATGTTTAATGAATAATACTTAATGTTTGATTTTTAGAAAACCCAGTCTTCTAGGGAAAAGCATATAAGTCTTGTATTGATGATTAGTTTGAGAAAAATGTTTTAATTTGTTTAGTATTGTTGTAGAAAGAAAAGCACTGGTTCTAGTGCAGGAGTGTATTAGCCAGGGTTCTCTAGAAAAACTGAACCGGTAGGATGTGTGTGTATGTGTGTGTATCTATGTTGGTCTGTCTATCTGTTTATTTGGAGAGAGAAGTATTTATTTTAAGTAATTGGCTCACGCGATTGTAGAAGCTACTAAGTCCAAAATCTGCAGAATAGGTCTGTATGATAGAGTCCCAGGGAAGAGTTAATGTTAAAGCTTGAGTCCAAAGGCAGTCTGCTGGCAGAATTTCCTCTTCCTTAGGCAAAGTTACCTTTTTCTCCTTTTCCTTCACCTTCTCTTTCCCCTTTAGTACAGACAAGGTCTTTTGCTGAGTGCATTGGTATCATCATAGCTCACTGCAGGAGCTTCCAACTCCTGGGCTCAGGTGAATCTTCTCTGTCAGCCTTCTGAGAAGCTGGGACTACAGGCATGTCCCATTGATTTCTGATACTTGTTTTCTCAGGGGAGTAGCAAAGGAATAGGACTAACAAAGGGGACAAATTTCATCTGTAATTAAAAAAAAAATCTATCTATCTATACATATATATATGTGTGTGCTGCTTATCTCTCTGCTCATATATACTTTTATATATGCTATATGTACTTATATAGATTGTGTATGAATCAAAACTGGAGAATTGTTATCTGTTAATTTGCAGAAGTTGATATGTAAGTATTTTTTATTCTCTATAATTTTAGAACTTTAGGTCTAATAGGGAAATAATACTTCTTACATATCTCACCGAACAGAACTTCTCATAGTATCTTACTTATGTTCTCTAATGAGAACATGTCCTCCTGGAAAGAAAGGTGTCTAGAAAACAATCCCAAGAAACTAAAAAATGTTAATGTCTAATGCTTTGGCTTGAAAAGAATTTTTTTTTAAATTTTAGATTAATATGAAGGTATAAATGATTAGGTTACATTGTTTGCATTTCTTAGATAAAGTTCAAGTTGCAGTTGAGCCCTTCACCCAGGAGGTATGCCATATATCCTTACGTTATGCCTGGTAGGTGAGACCACATGAATCCCATTCCCTCCTCTTCTCTCCCCAGCCCTCCTCTTCCCCTTACTTGAATTTAACTGTGTTTTCCCTTTGTATGGGTGTGTAGTTGTTCATCGACTAGTTTCATATTAGTATTGAGTACATTGGATGCTTGCTTTTCCATTCTTGTGATACTTTACTAAGGAGAATGTTCTTCCACTCCATCCAGATTAATGCAAAAGATGTAAAGTCTCTATCTTTTATTTATTTATTTATTTTTTTATTAAGTAATTTGTACATAGATCATGAATACATTTATGCCATTATGGGATTCAACATGTTGATTATTTGTACAAATTGGAGTAAGTTTCTATCTTTTTAATGCCTGAATAGTATTCCATGGTATACATAAGCCACACTTTATTAATCCTTTCATGGATTGATAGCACTAGGTTGATTCCACATCATGGCAATTGTGAATTGAGCTGTGATAAACATACTAGTGCAGATGTCCTTATGGTAAAACTACTTTTCTTCTGGGTAGATACCCTCTAATGGGATTATGGGATCAAATGGAAGGTCTACTTTTAACTCTTTGAGGATTTGCCATACTTCTTTCCAAAGAGGCTGTAATAGTTTATAATCCCACCCAGAGTATAAACGTGTTCCTTTCTTTCCACAACCATGCCAGCATTGGGAGCTTTGGGACTTTGTGATGTGGGCTATTCTCTTTGGGTTTAGGTGATTTCTTAAGGTGGTTTTGATTTGCATTTCTCTGATGATTAGGGATGATGAGCACTTTTTTCAGGTTTGTGGGCCATTTGTCTGTCATCTTCAGAGAAAGTTCTGTTTATGTCTCTTGCCCAGTGATGGGATTGTTTGCTTTTCTTTGTTGATTAAATTGAGTTCTCTGTAGATTCTGATTATCAACTCTTTGTTAGATTCATAACATGATTGGTTAGGATTCATATTATAAATTTGGGAGCATTTATGTTGGGTGCCTATATGTTTATAATTGAAATGTCTTCTTTTTGTTCCCTTGACCATTATATAGTGTCCATCATTGTCTTTCCTTACATTTATTGCTTTAAATCCACTTGTATTTGCAAATAAAATTGCAACCCCTTCTTCTCTTCTGTTTTTCATTTGCCAGAATTATTGTTTTCTTTTTTTTTTTTTTTGTAGAGACAGAGTCTCACTTTATCGCTCTTGGTGGAGTGACGTGGCCTCACACAGCTAACAGCAACCTCCTGCTCCTGGGCTTAGGCGATTCTCTTGCCTCAGCCTCCCGAGTAGCTGGGACTACATGCGCCCACCACAATGCCCAGCTATTTTTCTGTTTTTGCAGTTCGCCCGAGGCTGGGTTTGAACCCACCACTTTTGGTATATGGGGCCAGCGCCCTACTTGATGAGCCACAGGCACCGCCCCAGAAGTATTGTTTTCCAACCCCTCACCCTGAGTCTTGTTTTGTCCTTAGAGGTTGGATGTGTTTCTGGAAGATATCATGTAGTTGGCGTATACTTTTTTATCTAGTCAGCTAGCCTATGTCTCTTCAATGGGGAGTTCAAACCATTCATATTTATTGAGAGAATTGATAAATATGGTGGAGTTCTGTTCATCTTATTTTGTGGCGGTCTATTGCCTAGTTTTATCACTTGGTCCGTTGTGGAAGCTAGGCTTTGACCTTCTGTTTCTGGTGTCTTTATTTTGGTGGTGGTCCATTGTGATAGTCTGTGTGTAGTGTGGGTCTGAGTCTTGTAGTGCCAAATTTCCTTAGTGATTGCTTGTCAGCAAATGATTTGATTTCACCACTGAATATGAATGTTAGTTTGGCATGATATAGGATTCGAGGCTCAAAGTTGTTTTGTTTTAGTAAGTTGAAAATCAGAGCCCAGCCTCTTTCAGCTGAGAAATTACCTGTCACCCTGATGGATCTGTCCCTGTAGGTGGTCATTTGGTGCTTACTATTGGCTGCTTGTGGAATTTTCTCTTTTATTTTGATCTTGGCCAGTTTCATTACAATGTACCTAGGAGATGCTCAGTTTGTTTTGAGGCAAACTGGAGTTCAGTTTCATCTAAAAGGAGTCTTGTTTTGTCCTTAGAGGTTGGATGTGTTTCTGGAAGATATCATGTAGTTGGCTTATACTATTTTCTGAATCTTTGGTATTACTTGGGAAATTCACAATTATGATACCTTCTAAAAGGGCTTCCATACCTTTGGTTTGCTCTTCTTTTCATTCAGGTATACCTATAATTTGTATGTTTGTGTGTTCCATGAAGTCCTATAATTCTCTAAGAGATTATTCTGCTTTTATTGTCTTTTCTTCTGCCATGTAAAATGACAGAGTTAGCTCAAGAGACTCAGCTCTGAGATTCTTTCCTCTCCATGGTTTGATCTGTTTTTGGTACTTTCTACTGCATCTTAAAGCTTGCTGAATAACTCTTTCAATTCTTTGAGTTTCATTATATCCTTTCTAATTTTTTTTTTTTTTTAAGAGACAATCTCCCTCAGTAGAGTGCTGTGGTGTCACAGGTCACAGCAACCTACAGCTCTTGAGCTTGGGCAATTCTCTTGCCTCAGCCTCCCGAATAGTTGGGACTACAGGCACTTGCCACAACGCCCGGCTATTTTTTTGTTGCAGTTTGGCTGGGGCCAGGTTTGAACCCACCACCTTTGGTATATAGGGGCAGTGCCCTACTCACTGAGCCACAAGCGCTGCCCTGTCCTTTCTAATTTCATCATGTTTTTCTTTCATTTTCTTTTTTGAGACAGAGCCTCAAGCTGTCACCCTGGGCAGACTGCCGTGGCATCACAGCTCACAGCCACCTCCAATTCCTGGGCTCAAGCGAGTCTCCTGCCTCTGCCTCCCAAGTAGCTGGGACTACAGGCGCCCGCCACAACGCCTGGTCATTTTTTTTTTTTGGTTGCAGCCGTTATTGTTGTTTGGCAGGCCCGGGCTGGATTCGAACCCACCAGCTCAGGTGTACGTGGCTGGCGCCTTAGCCTGTTGAGCCACAGGCACCGAGCCTTTCTTTCATTTTCTTGGGTGAATTTTTGGATTTCCTTTTGGTGGTTTTCACTTAACCTTTAATTCCCTCATCCATACTCTAAATTCCCTTTCTGTTATTTCCATAATTTCTTTGTAGGTGGAATCCTCTGTGGTAGCTGCCTCATTATCTCTTTGGAGGGTTGATCAGTTTTGGTTTTTCATGTTGCCAGAATGTTATTTTGGTTCCTCAAAACCAACCATGTGTGTTTTCTTCTTGTTCACTTCCTTACTCTATTTATTCCTCTTACTTCCTGTTCAGTTTTTCTTGTTTCTGTGCTTGGGTATTGAAACACCTTTTTTGGTATAGGGACAGAAGGGAGAGAAGAGAGTGAAAAAGGAGTTAAAAATTAAAAAAGGAGAGAATAAAGATGGAAAGAGAAAAAATGGTAATTAACAGTGGTGTTGGGCAGAGTGTGGTGACCTACACCGCAATCCCAGGACTCTTGGGAGCCAGGGTGGGTTCCTTTAGGTTATGGGCTCCTTACCAGCCCAAGCAAGAGCAAGACCCAGCCTCCACTAAATAGAGATTAAAATAAACTCTGTGTTGTGTGAGGGACCTGCAAAGACAGTCCTTTGAGAGGCCAAAGGTAGAGGGATGCCCTAACTCAGGGATTCAAGGCCTTCATGAGCCAGGCCAATGCTGTGTCACCATAGCCCAGGCCTCAGAGCAAGGCTCTGTCCAAGAAATAAAAAAATAGCATGAAGCAGAATAAAATAGACCAAAAAAGAATGGGATATCTTTGTTGTTCTTTGAGTGATTTATGAAGGAAAGATGCAAAAAGTAGAAAATTGCCAAAAAAGAAAGGAAGAAAAGAGGAGAAAGAGAAAAAAAAAGTGCTGGAAAATGTGTAACAAAGTTAGAAACCTTGATATTAAAAGTATTTTAAATACTTGATTAAAAAAGTATTTTTTTGTGTGTGCAAGAACACACAACACACACACAATGCAGTATGTTACCTATATCAGGTGTTGCTCCAGGGTTAGAAAACAAAAAAATTGGGGAAAAAAAGCACACTTCATCTTTTGGGTGTGGTGGGAATAGGAAGTTACTAGTTAGTTGCTGTGGAAACCTGATTTTATTTTTCTGGTTTATTTGATTTTAATCAGGCTGTGGTTGTTGTGAGAGCATTGAGTCCCTGTAGGAATGGAGGAGCCAAAATCCTGAAGCTTAGGCCACACTTTATGGCAGATATGCCTCAACCATCCAAATGGTTCTTGAGGCCACAAAGTGGTCTATGTAGGGGGTGGGATCTGTCCAACTCACCCTTGTCTCTGTGGGAATCAGCCCAAGGGTGGCTGCCCATGTAGGCAGAGTCTTGGGACCCTGCCAATGTGTTCTGGAAATAGGCTCTTCTGATTGCTGGCTGATTCAAGGTTGTGGCTGTCTCCATTTCTCCCCTGTGGCTCTCCCTAGATGGCAGCACCTACTGGCCTCCCAATGAGTAGTTTACAGGTCCATACCTGTCTGGTACTGTTTGAGTTAGCTCACAGGTTCTGTTCTGCCTATAGCTGCTCCAGGTATTTCCCAAGTTCAAAAAGTGGCATAATGCCTTCCCTGTTTCCAGCCCTTTGACAAAGGATCTGCTTCTCCATGCTCCCAGGAGACCTGTGGAATCTCAGTTCCGGCTTGTTTCACACCATTCCCCTTCCCTGGAGGGGCAGATCTTCCCATAGTTCAGTCCAGTCCCCAGTCTGCCACTACATGGTGCCATTGGGGTCTTGGGGGAGGCTCTCCTGCCAGCTTAATCCCTTAGGCATTCCACATGTAGGCTTTGTCCCTGAGTCACCAGACTCCCTTGCACCTGCTTTCTTTGCAGGTTTTCCACCTTTCCTGACTGCCTTGGTTCTTGGAGTCCCTTGCTGTCTCACTGTGCCCTCTTGATTGTGGGTGGGACAATCTAGTAAGAGGTGGCTGGAGTCCCCTCAATCTTACTTAGAACAGTGGATGAGGAGATATCTCTAGCCCGCCAACTTGGAGCTTCCTTTTGCCTTTGTTTTATAATTTGATGATGCTGCCAACACCACTGATTTGAAAGGGTGAAAACAAAGTTGAAAGTTTGTAAATCTATTGTTTAGTTTTCCTGATTCCTTCTTGCTTCAAAATTGTTGAGAATTCAGAATTTTTATCCACATTATTTCTATTCTCATTTTCAATATTAAGTATACCTAATTGTATCTTTCCCCATCAAAACTTAGGTGAAAACCCCAGTAATATTCTGGAAAAAAAAAATCCTAGGGCTTGTAGCTTATCCAGATAGATACTATGATGGACATATATTTCTAGCTGTTTGTTATGGTACACAATTGTGTGATAAATGTCCTTGTTCATGTATCCTCATACTTTTAAAGTTTCTTCAGGTGATGTTCTTCAAATGTATCTATGTATATGAATCATATGGGGACTTGTTATATGTAAGTTCTAACTGAGTAGGTCTGGGGCCATTCCTGAGATTCTGCATTTTCTATTAACCTCCCAGGTGATGCCATTGCTGTGAATCTAGGGTTTATACCCAGAGAAGATCAGTTGGATCAAAGAAAGGATATAAATGCCTTTGATTTTACTATTCTCCAAAATGATTTACCCATTTATTCTATCACTGTCATTTTAAGGAAGGTCTTGTTATTCTACCTCTTGGTAATATCTATATTGTCAAACTTTTTATTTTTGCCAGCCTCATGATTGTAAAGTGAAGATCACTATTAATCATTTTTCTTTTTTTTAAAAATTAGATTAATGAGATTAGTTTTTAGGCATTTGGGGTTTTCTCTCTTCTTTGCCTATTTTTCTCTTAGGTTGTCTGCTGTTTTCTTTTTCATACATAGGAATTCATTATATACTCTGGATGCCTTTTCCTGTTATATTTTGTAAATACTGTCTTTTAGGATGTGATTTATTTCTTAAATTTGTAAAGTTAATATTTTTTGTTGCATGGTAGTTTTAAGTTTTGATATAGTCAAATTTATTTTTTGTGGGTTTCAAAAATTTTTAGTTTTAAACATTCTAACATTCTTAAGTTCAGTATAAATATGTTTTTTTTCTTGAACCAATTGAAATTAAGTTGCTAAAATGATACACCATCCTTCCCAAATACTCTAGTGTGATTTCCTACAGATAAATACATTCTCCTATAGAGAACAGAAATTAACATTGATGTATGTATTACTAGCTTCTAATCCTTTTACCCAATTCAAGTTTTGCCAGTTGTCTCGTTCATGTTCTTTATAGCAAAAGAATCCAGTTCCAGTCATGTGTTGCATGTAGCTGTCTTATCTCTTTTGTTTTCTTCATTCTGGAACGATATTCATTCTTTCCTTGATTTCTATGACTTTGTTAGTTTTGAAGATTATAGGCCTGTTATTTTGTAGAATGAGCTTGCTGTTTTAAAAAGCTCTTGTCTGACAATCTCTGTTATTAAATTACATTATATAGATCTCTTACATTTAATGTGGTTATCAATAATGAGTTTAAATCTACTGTCTTCTAATTTATTTTTCATTTGTCTTACCTGTTCTTTCTCTGTATTTCTGTCTTTTCAATTAGTTGACTACATTTTAGGATTTCATTTTATATTCACTAATGCTTTATTATCTATATCTCTTTGTTTTATATTTGTCCCCTCAGTGTCCTCAAGGTATTTGTTACAGGACCCCATAGATAACAAAATCCATAGAGGTTCAATTCCCTTATAGAAAATACTGTGGTGTGCCTATAACTTATTCACATCCTTTTCATTACTTTTAAAATCATCTCTAGATTACTTATAATACCTAAAACAATGTAAGTGCTGTGGAAATAAAACTACACTATGTTTTAAAATTTGCATTATTTTTAATTGTTGTATTGTTACTTTTTTATTGCTTTTTTCCTGAATATTTTTGATCCATGCTTGGTTTAATCTATGGATGTGGAACCCGTGGATACAGAGGTCTGACTGTATTTTATTTTCTTAGTGGTTGATTCTAGCTTTACAATGTATACATTTAACTTACAGTGGATCTTTAGTATTGTACTAAATCACACACAGTATAAGATATGTATAATGACATACTTTCTTTTTATCCTCTTTTGCATTTTCTACTAAACTCCCAGGTAATGCCATTTCTGTGAATCTAGGGTTTATACCCACAGGAGATCAGTTGGATCAACATATCATAATATCCATTATCTAATCAGAAATGACTAGACATGATACGAAGCATAAAACTTACCTATAGCCAGGAAAAACAAAATCAGTGTGCAGAAAAAAATCACAAAATGCCAGAAGAAGCAGAATTAGATATTATGAGAGGCAAAATGGATATATTATGGTATGTTGTATTATTATGCTATATGGTATAGTGCCTACAATATATGTTCATTTTTGTTATAAATAATCTTTTACTTTTTGAAGAAATTAAAAAATAAGAGAAAAAATTTTGTTTGCACACGTATTTACCACTTCTTGCACTTTTTATTTAATCTGGTGTTATTTTTCCCTGTAATATTTCCCTGTAATATTTCTTGTGAGGTCAGTTGCTGGTTATGAATTCTCTTAGAAATACAGTATTTCTTCTTTTATAAGCATCTGACTGATAGACAAAGAAATACAATATATAGGAAGAAATCTTTATTTCATCCTCATTTAAAAAATTGAGTTATCATTTATATTTTATAACATTTTTATGTGCAGAATTCAGTGGTTTGTAGTACATTCATAGGATTGTGCCATCATTACTACTACCTGATTCTGGAACATTTTTATTACCCCCAAAAGAAATTTTGTGCTCGTTTCTCTTTTTCCTTAGCCCTGGCACCCACTATTCTATTCTCTAATCACTAATCTGTATCCATAGATTTGCTTGTTCTGAATGTCTCATATAAATAGAGTCATATACTGTGTGGCCTTTTGTGTCTAAATTTTTCCATGTAGCATAGAATTTTCAAGATTCATCCATGTCATAGCATGCATTGTTACTTTATTCCTTTTTATAACTGTCTACTCTTTCATTGTATGAGTATACCACATTTTATCTTTTCATCAGTTGATGAAATTTGGGTTATTTTCCTTTTTTAGCTATTATGAGTAATGCTGTTATAAATATTCATTTATAAGGTTTTGTGGAGGCATGCACTTTCAGTTTTCTTAGACATATACTTAGGAGTGGGATTGGTGGGTCATAGGGTAACTCTGTGTTTTATTCTTTTGAGGAACTGCTAGACTATTTTCAAAGCAGCTATACCTTTTGTCTCCTCAGCAGTAGCATATGGACATTCTAATTTCTGTACATATTGGTCAATACTTATTATTGTCTGTCTTTTTGATTCTAGCAATCATGGTGGATGTTCATCTTCATTTTTGAAAAATATATTTGATGGATATAGAATTGTAGATTTATAGTTTCATTAATTCATAAGATATCATTTCATTGTCTTCTGGCTTGTGTAGGTTCTGAGGAGAGAAATATAAGTAGTCTTACCCTTGTCTCTCTGGAGGTAGTGTGACTTTTGCCAGCTGTTTAAAAGCTTTTATCTTTATCATTTGTATACAGCAGTTTGATTTGGTGCAAATATGTGTGCATACGTGTATACGTGTGTATTTATCTGCTTGTGGTTCGTTTGGCATCTTGGATTTGTGGGGTTGCAGTTTTTGTAAAATCTGGAAATGTTCAGACATAGTTTTCCAAACATTTTTTCTGTCTTTTCATTCTGAGGCTTCAATTACATCTAGGTTGGACAGCTTGATACAGTCCCATAGGTGACCTGAAGATCTATTTTATTTATCTGAGTCTTTCTTCTCTTTGTGCTTTGAAAAAGGTTTTATTACTGTGTTTAAATATACTGATCTCATTATCTCTCATTTACATTGTATAATGTTTTAATTCCACGCAGTGAATTTTCATTTCAGATAATATACTTTTCTTTTTTTTATTTGTTTATTTATTTATTTTTTGAGACAGAGCCTCAAGCTGTCACCCTGGATAGAGTGCCATGGCATCACAGCTCATAGCAACCTCCAATTTCTGGGCTCAAGCGAGTCTCCTGCCTCTGCCTCCCAAGTAGCTGGGACTTACAGGCGCCTGCCACAACGCCTGGCCATTTTTTGGTTGCAGCCGTCATTGTTGTTTGGTGGGCCCAGGCTGGATTCGAACCCACCAGCTCAGATATACATGGCTGGCACCTTAGCCCGCCAAGCCATAGGCGCCAAGCCATTTCAGATAATATACTTTTCATATTCCGAAGTTGCATTTAGTCTTCTATGTTTTATTTCCCGCAGTATTTTTGTGTATTTCTTTAAATACATAGTTCTAATAGTTGTTTTCATGTAGTTCTTTGCTAATTCTGCCTCTTCTGGCATTTTGGGGTCTTTTTTCTGCAGATAGATTTTGTTTTTCCTGGTTACAGGTAAGTTTTATTCTTCTTATCGTGTCTAGTAATTTTTGATTGTATAATGGATATTATGGTATGTTGATGAGTATCTGGATTTGGGGAGGTAGCTTTTTTTTTTTTTTTAAAGAGAGTATTGGGCTTTGTTTTGGCAAAGAGTTCGGTAGGTTACAGATCTATCTGATATTTTCAAACCCCATTTTATTTTTTTTTGGAGACACAGTTTCTAGCTGTTGCTCTGGATAGAATGTTGTGGCATCATAGCTCACAGCAACCTCAAACTCTTGAGCTCAAGTGATCCTCTTGCCTCTGTTTTTCTATTTTTAGTAGAGATGGGGGTCTTGCTTTTGCTCAGACTGGTCTCAATTCGTGAGCTCACGCAATCCACCTGTCTTGGCCTCCCAGAGTGTTAGGATTACAGGTGCCCGGCCTCAAACCCAATTTTTAAGCTCTTTTAGGCCTGCCTTCATTCCAGGAATAGTTTAGCTTTTAAATAAGACTTTACTAATAAGACCCTCTGTAATCTACTCTGAATTATTCAGGAGTCGCTGGGAACTCTTCACAGTTTCTCTTAACAGAGAAACAGTTCCAGTGTTTCTCTTCCTTGTCTGAGTTCCTTGAAGTGTTCATTTTATTTGTTTATTTATTTATTTATTTATTTATTTTTATTTTTTTTGAGTCAGAGCCTCAAGCTGCAAAACTTCAAACTACCTCAACTTTCCTGAACTACTATCTCTGACTCGTAAAGTCAGCAAGGCTGATGAGCTAGCTATTTAAGTTATCTCTGGCTATGTCCATGATCTAGAAATTATCTTTAGATAGATAAGCCAAGTTATTACTAAACTTGCCTTGTTTGTTTTCCTTTTTTTTTTTCTTTTTGAGACAGAGCATCAAGCTGTCACCCTTGGTAGAGTACTGTGACATCACAGCTCACAGCAACCTCCAACTCCTGGGCTCAGGCGATTCTCCTGCCTCTGCCTACCAAGTAGCTGGGACTACAGGCGCCTGCCACAATGCCTGCCTATTTTTTGGTTGCAGTGGTCATTGTTGTTTGGTGGGCCTGGGCTGGATTTGAACCTGCCAGTTCAGGAGTATGTGGCTGGTGCCTTAGCCTCTTGAGCCTCAGGCGCTGAGCCTTGTTTTACTTTTTTTAGGGGTACAGTTCTGTGTTGGCTAGTGCTCAATGTCTGCAAACAGTTGCTTTTTTTTCGTATTTTACCCAGTATTCTACTTGTTTATAAAGTGGGAGATCATCATGTCTGTTCCTTGTTAGACTTTCATGGCTGAAATTTTACTTTTTCTTTTTTTAAAGCTATAAATACTGATTATACTACTGGGTTTTATGTTCCTAAAAGAAAGATAACTGACTGTCTTTTCTATCTCTAGCACAGAAAAAGGATCAAATATTTGTTAATGATGATTTTAGAAAAGTTTCTTATACATACTTGTAATTTTCTCTGAAGGATCCCTTATAACAATTTAAAAAATCCGTCTTTGGGAAAGAATTCTATACCGTGGTGATAAAGTATCAAAATTTACTTTGCCTAGAATCAACATTCCTCTTTTCACTGTTGCATTCAACCATGTATAAGTTCTGATCTTAGTTATTCAGTTTATAGGATATTTAGTCTTCTTTTCCTGCATTCTTCCCTATTATTCTCTGCTTTTATTTTCTTTATTTCCACTTTGATCTCTGTTAGGTAGGGAGCCTGTGTGGGAGGAGGGGAGAGAATGAGCATATGTGCAAATGAAATTTAGGATTTTGGCTTTTGCCTCAGTTTTAATAATATTTGGACGTTGTCAAAAGTAACATGAAAATCTATTTTTGGATTCCCAGAGCTACTAGAAATTGTTTTTTTATTTTTGGTGTTTGCTATGCAGGTGTTTAATTGGCTGTCATTCTTTAACCTGCTACTCATATTAAAAAAGACAAGAAATTTGAATAATCTTGTTGAGTTCTTACAGTAGGAACATGTGTATGTTAGGGGAAGGGACAATGAGGAAATAAGGTAACATTCTTTGTTACCAGGAAACATAGAGTTTTGTACTAATTAGCCTTGAAAAATGTGGAGCTGTGTGACAGACCAGATGTTTTCAGCATGAGCCATGCATCTCATCAGAGAACGTGCCTTATGTCTGCAGGCAATGTTGGTGGATTTTTCTCATTTTATAAACAATGTTCCAAAACATAACTAAACCCCGAAGTGTGTTTATCTTTTTAGCTTAATTTCTGGCTTTATATCCATTCTAAATTTTCTCTCCAGAGGAACTGCATGTTATTGCACATAGTTCTTCATACCTAATTGTAGTATAAACCCCATTCTATTTACATTAAACCATGTGAATTGTATTGTTCTTGAGCCTATAAAATTTTAATAAAAGCAACTATTTTCGATTTAACTATATTTGTACTTTTATTTCTAAATTTAGAAGGAATAGACTTTTCTTCCCTCCATTTATTTGGACTAAGATTTTATTTTTGGAATATATGAAGGAAAACAAGAAAAGAAGTAGAACAAGTAAAACCAGTCTCTAGTCTTTAATGTCTGTAGTACTGAGTTCATTGGAATGAGAAAAACTTAAGTTTCTGCAGTGAAAATCACTCTTAAAGTCCAAAATACAGCTGTAATTTTTTTAAATTATTGAGATGGAACTGGATTTTTTCCTATACGCTAAGTATATCATGGGACATATGGAAATTAAAAGTATGAAGAAGAAAATTTATCACTCATAATGTTACTGTTCAAGGGAAGGAACTCATGGTTAACATTTTTGTATATCTCTCGCTGAACTTTTTGTGTGTGTATTCTGTGATATACATATATTGCATCCATATATATTCATAATTTATACATGTGTACATATTTATAATTTTGAAAATGATTATGATTATATTTGTAAGATCTATTTTATTTTTAATTGGAGCACTGTTCTGGAGGTACGTAATGCCAGGTTGCCAGGTTAATGTGTACAGTGGATGAAACAGGCTCCCATTTCATCTCCCTGTTTCAAAAATGTATTTCATGTGTTGTCCTCCGCTAGACGATGCGGAGAAATTAAACTTATGAGAATAGATGCTATACTTCATCTTAGCCAGAAGGCTGAGAACTGATAAGATCTAGTTTGTGAAATAATTTTCATTTGTAATATTGTAAACATTTTCTATTTTATTAGTATTTTACTACCATGACATATCATAATGTAGAAGTTTAACCGATTCCTTGTTATTAGACATCTAGGTTAGTTTTTTTTTCTTTTTGGCTTATGTAAATAGCTTTACAATTCAAGAGGCTTATACATTTTGTACATCTCATTTCTGTTTCAGAAATGCGTTTGTTTAGAATAGTTGTTTTACTAAAATCTTCATTGTAAACTTGTGTCATTAATAAAAATTTGTTTGCCAGCAGGGTGTGAATTCCTATTCATTGAAATCCCTGACATAATACACATGATCGTTTAAGAAATCTTTGTCAGTTTGAGTGACAAAATTATGTTTTTGATTTGTGTTACTTCACATATAAGTTCAGCTTCTTATTTTATATGTTGGCCCTTTTTTCATTCTTTTTATGACTTTTCTTTGTTCATTGGCTTTTTTAAAAAAAACACTCAAGTTTATTAATCCTTTATATACATTAGAAATGATCTTTTTTAGTTTTTGATTTCTTTATTCTTATTATATTCTTCTTATTAATAACTTATTTTGTTTTTACTTTACCAACCTTATTAATCTTAGTTTTATTTGTCCTCTTATGCTTACACATGTAGAAGCTTTACTACCTAGCAGATAATATCCTTTTTATTATTAAGAAATGTCCCTGGTGGTGCCTGTGGCTCAGTGAGAAGGGTTGCCGGCCCCATATACTGAGGGTGGTGGGTTCAAACCAGGCCCCGGCCAACCTGCAACAAAGAAATAGCCGGGCATTGTGGCAGGCACCTGTAGTCCCAGCTACTCGGGAAGCTGTGGCAGGAGAATCACCTAAACCCAAAAACTGGAGGTTGCTGTGAGCTGTGACGCTATGGTACTTTACCAAGAGTGACAAAGTGAGACTCTGTCTCAAAAAAAAAAAAAAGAAATGTTTTTCTTTGTTATTAGTGATATTTGTTGTCTTAAAGTCTCTTGTATCTCATATTAATATAGTGATTTCAACTCTTTTATGGTTACTTTTTTGTATGGTGTATCTTCTTCCGTCTTTCATTTTCTTTTCTTTCTTTCTTTTTTTTTTTGTTTTTTTGTTGTTGTTGCAGTTGTCATTGTTGCTTAGCTGGCCCTGGGCCCATCTTTCATTTTCAACTGGTTTGTGTCTTTGAATCTAAAGTGTGTTTCTTGTAGATAATAAGGATCCACATATTGGATTGGATCATGCTTTTAAAATCCTGTCTTGACAATGTGTGCCTTCTGCTTGGTATATTTAATCCATTCACATTTAATGTTATTATTGAGATGGCTGGATTTTGCTTTTTGTTTTTGTATATTTTTAATGTCTTTTTTGTTTTTATTTCTTTTTTGCTTGCTTCTTTTGCATTAATTTTGTAGTATACTGTTTTAATGCTTTTGTTGGTTTTTAAATGATATAGTTTTTTTTTGAGACAAAGTCTCATTTTGTCACCCTTGGTAGAGTGCCATGGCATTATAGCTCAACAGCAACCTCAGATTCTTGTGCTAAAGCATTTCTCTTGCCCCAGCCTCCTGAGTAGCTGGGACTATAGGTGACAAAGTCCCCAGCTATTTTTAGAGATGTGGTGTCTCTCTTCCTCAGGCTGGTCTCAAACTTCTGAGCTCAAGCAATTCACTTGCCTCAACCTCACAGAGTGCTAGGAATACAGATGTGAACCACTATGCCAGGCCTACATGATATATATTTTTGATTTTTTAGAGGTTGCTTTATGGATTAAATTATGCATCTTAACTTATCACAGTCTTCTCTAGGTTATTGCTGATACAGATTTGTTATAGTAGTTGTCATTCAACATACTCCATTTCTTTTCTTGTCTTTTGTGCTATAATTTTTATATAAATTGCATTTATGTATCTTATAAACCAAATAATACAGTGTTATAATCATCACTTTAAAAAAAATCTTTTAAAGAAGTTACAAAAAGAGAAAAAATATCTTTATTCAATCTTTTATATTTAGCATTTATTTACTACTTCCTGTGGACTTCATTTCTTTCTGTGAATCAAATTACCATATGCTGTCATTTCCTTTAGTATTTCTTGTAAGGCAGATGTGCTAGCAAGGAATCCTCTTTGTTTTTCTGGGAAGGTATTATATTCACTTTCATTTTTAAATAGTCATCTGATGAATTTTGTTTGTTTTTTTGAGACAGAGTCTTACTTGTCGCCCTTAGTAGAGTGGTGTCATAGCTAACAGCAACCTCCAACTCTTGGGCTCAAACGATTCTCTTGCCTCAGCCTCCTGAGTAGCTGGGACTACAGGTGTCTGCCACAATGCCTAGCTATTTTTAGAGACGGGGTCTTGTTGTTGCTCAGGCTGGTCTCAAATCTGTGAGCTCAGGGCGATCTACCTACCTCGGTCTCCAAAAGTGCCAGGATTACAGGCATGAGCCACTGTGCCCAGCCATCATCTGATGATTGATTTGAGGTTGTGCTCCAACAAATTCAAGCCAATAAGATTTTACTCTTTGCCAGTGGATTTGTATGTGGGTAAGGAAGTACATTAAAGGTTTAGGGATGCCTGTAATCCTAGCACTCTGGGAGGCCGAGGCAGGTGGATTGCTTGAGCTCACAGGTTTGAGACCAACCTGAGCAAGAGCGAGACCCTGGCTCTAAAAATAGCTGGGCATTATGGTGGGCGTCTATAGTCCCAGCTACTTGAGAGGCTGAGACAAAAGAATCGCTTTCGACCACAACTTTGAGATTGCTGTGAGCTATGATGTCATGGCACTCTACTGAGGTCAACAAACTAAGACTTTGTCTCAAAAAAAAAAAAAAAAAGGTTAGGCAGTTTCCAAGTCTTTCTGTTCCAGACTGTCAAAGGTCTCCTCTATGTCTGTCTGCCTTCAAACCTAGTAAGCTAAGGATATGGGTAGTGCTTAGGTCCTTTTACGTGTCCTTTGCATGTGCGTGTAGTCCTTTAATCAGCTAGAGACTTGCAGAGAGCTTTCTACAACCTTCCTATAAAATGTCTGATTGGTTTCCAGTTTGTTGTTTATGCCAACAAACTTCAGTAGAACTGAAGGTTTCATTTATTTATTTTTTTCTACCTTCAGTAGAACTGAAGGTTTCATTTATTTATTTTTTACTGAGTTTGTTACTTTTACTAACAGTTCCACTTGATAAGGATTTTTCACCCTCTGCTCCAAATCATGTTAGCTCCTAATATCAGAAAAGCTACTGGTTTTCATGACTAGTCAGGGCCAATGACCCACAGCAGAGAAATTGAAGGGGCAGGGTGATGGAAGTAGAATACTACAGAGTCCTATTATGAGTCATTTTCATTAGTTAACAGTTCTTGATTTGTGGTTGTTCTTTGGTCAGTTTCCAGAGCCCTGAAAATCATTGTTTTGGATAGTTTAGTCTATTTTGCATTTGTTTTGGGGGTAGATTTTCCAAGTTCTTCCCTCTGCCATAGTTGGAAAGGTAGCCTTGGCTACTACTACTTCTTTTTTTTGAAGGGGGGGCTACTTCATTTTATAGGATGTTTTTTTTTGGCATTTAGATGATCATTTTTTACACATGATCTTAGCCAAAAGGCTAAGAAGTGATAGATGAGCATTTTTTAAATTTTCTTTATTTTTTATGTTTCATTGGTAGATATTCTGAGTTTTTTGCATTCTTTGGATAAAATCTTTTTTTGAGCTGGGCACCAGGGCTCACACTTGCAATCCCAACATGTTGGGAGCCTGATGTTGGGGGATCAATTGAGGCCAGGAGTTCTAGACCAGCCTAAGCATAAGTGAGACCTGGTCTCTAAAAATAAAAAACAATTAGTTGAGCTTGATGATGCAAAGCTATAGTCTTAGCTACTTAGGAGACTGAGGTAGGAGGATTGTGTGAGTCTAGGAGTTTGAGGTTGCAGTAAGCTATGGTGATGCACTCTAACTTTTGGTGACAGAGTGAGATCTTGTTTCAAAAAAATTTTATTTTTCGTTATAATTTTACTAGTCTTTGAAAACATATTGTTTTAATAATTTGATATCTTTAATACATTTTTTATTAAAAATTAATACTGGATTTGTCTTAAGGTACAGGGAAAACCAAATCAGGCTAGACATATTGTCTGAGGAATGTATCTGTAACCCTAAAGAAGACTGAATTGAGCTAAAGATGATTAATTCCTTTTGTAGGCATTATCCTGCCCTGAAAACTCTGGAACATCTAGAACATACCTATCTGCCGCAAGTAAGCCACTATCGATTTTGCAAGGTGATGGTGGATAACATCCCGAAGCTTCGAGAGGAAATAAAGGATGTCTCTATGTCTGATCTCAAAGATTTTCTGGAGAGCATCCGCAAGCATTCAGACAAAATTGGAGAGACTGCCATGAAGCAAGTAGGTCTTGGGTTTATGATAGGTTTTCCAATGGCTTTGCAAGTACTCAGTTAAACACAGGGTTCTCTGTGCCATGGGTTTTAATTGTTTCTTATTGTTTTAGGGAAATCCTTCATTTTTATGGAAACATAGGATTAAAACTGTTTTTTATTTTTTTAACAGAGCAGTTGACTTTTGTTTTGCTCTATGGATGTTCAGTAAATACTGACTATCATGGTTTATGTTGGAGATTTGAAGAAATTTTTCTGTTATTTGAATACTTCCCTCGACTTTGGATAAAATTTGAAACTCAAGATGTTTTAAAGTTCTCCTTCTAGTTAATGACCTAAATTATGTTGCAAGTGCCTTTGGCTACTTATTATTTACTATGTAAAGCAAGATGTCATGTTATGTATGAATATTTATAATTTTTAACAGGTGTCATGAAAAAAGGCTAATTGGGCAATGGTATGAATTATGATCACAGAAAGGGCTTTCTTCACAGCTTATAAATTAATAAGTGTGTTCGAAGTATTTCGATTTTAAACAATATCTTTTTATCTTTTAGTCACCAAAGCCTTGAGGAATATCTCAATTTCTTTTTGTCTTTTGTGAATGAAAGAGCAGTAATGATTTGCAATAATACTTGTTCTTTTGAACTTTATCACATTGATTTTATTAAAATTTCTCAATATACTTAATGATGTAGCCTACATCAACAATAAATTGAAAAATTCAATTGCTTATTGAATAGGTCATTTGTAGTTTTTATCATTCTATTGGAAATGAGGGAATAGATTAGATTTTGAATCATATTTTAGGTCTTAGTTATCCTTGATAATATATTCAAGGGTATATGTTTATTTGATGTAGTTAAAGAGTTTTGCCACTTACCCTTTCCTAGATGAATAGATATTTACCATCCCCTTCCTCTTTTAAATTTGATCCTTGTTATACTTTACAAAATGCAGAGTTTAAAACTAGTTGAGATCTCCAGGATGGTGCCTGTGGCTCAAAGGAGTAGGGTACTGACCCCATATACTGGAGGTGGTGGGTTCTAACCCAGACCCAGCCAAAAACTGCAAACAAACAAACAAACAAAGAAACAAATAGTTGAGATCTCTATAGTGCTGCCATTGCTACCTGAGTAACACTGTACCAGCTACCCCAGTAGGACCTGAACAGAATGAGAGCTCCAGCCACTGAAACTCCCCAAAAGGGCTCCACACATCATCCTGACCCCACCAGTTGTGGTTGGCCCAGCCCCTGTGGCCCAGGGAGCCAGGCTACTGCTAGCTACAGTCCCACAACCCACTCAGGTAGGCCCAGGCACCTGTTAAGGTTCTGTGTCCTGCTCAGGCATCTGCCAAGATCTTGTGACCCACATAGGTACCTTCCAAGTTCTCACAACCCATCCTACCACTGGCTGCAGTCCCATGACATGCTCCGCATCAATCAAGATTCTAGGGCCTGACTTACTGCTAGCTGTCATCCTGTGTTGTGTTCCGGTACCTTTACGGTCCTGCAAATTGCACAGGTGCTAGCCACAACCCAGGTGCCTGCCAACATCCTATACCACATACAGGCACCTGTCAAAATCCCAAGCGTCAACCAGACACTAGTCCAAATCCTGTGACATGTCCAGGCACTGGTCAAGGTCCCATGGCCTGCCCCATTGCTGTCTGCAGTCCCACAACCTGGTCAGCCAAGGTCATACTACCCACTTTTATGGAGAAAAGACTTGCCCAATCTTCTGTCAAAGTTTTTAACAGCAGCCTGGGGAGCAACCCACCAATCTGAACAGATATCCGTCAACACTGGCTTGGACTGTAACAACTACAGGCAGACAGGATGATGTAGGAGAACAGTTGTGTTACAGGCTGTCAGTGCATCCTCTTCTGCTGGGTCAGTCCTCTGGAGTAGAACACAAAAGTGCTATCCAGGGATTTTTCCTCCTTCTTACTAAGTAGGAGAGTTTCCAGCAAAGGTGAACAGGTACTCAACAACCCTATTAGTCCTGTGCTAAGAGAAGAGAGCATAAGACTCTTCAGACGAAAAGAAACTGGGAAAGGAGTTCTGGCAACATTAAAAAATAAGCTAGTTTGGGGCAGCGCCTATAGCTCAAAGGAGTAGGGCGCCAGCCCCACATGCCAGAGTTGGCATGTTCAAACCCAGGCCCGGCCAGAAACTGCAAAAAAAAAAAAAAAAAACAAACTAGTTTGACACCCCCAAAGGGTGTGTCTATAGATCTATAGCAATGGACCCCAACCAAAAGAAACTGTTGAATGTCAGAAATGGAATTCAGAATATGAATGCCAAACAAGATGAATGGAATTGTAAAGAAAGTTGAAAAACAAAAGAATGAAACAACAAGAGAAATCTCAGCACATTCATAAAAAATTTGAAAAACTCACTTAAGAGATAGAGAACATCAGGAAGTATATATCGTAACTTAAAAAAATGAAAGAGTCATTTAGGCAGTGGGTTCTCAACCTTCCTAATGCCACAAACCTTTAATATATTTCCTGTGGTTTGCAACCCACAGGTTGAGAAGCACTGATTTAGGGAATTATAAATTACAATAGGTGAAGCCAAGCAGAAGAATCCTAGAGGTTGAAGATAAAGTTTTAAACTAAGCCAGTCAGTTGAAGACCCAGGGAAAAAAAGAAAAGAAGAATGAGCCATCACACAGAGAAATATGGAACTATGTAAAATGAGCCAATATGTAAATTACAGGTATCACAGAGGGAGGAAAAGAAAATGCAAGGAAAACCTGTTTGAGGGAATTTTTGCAGAGAATTTAGCTAGTGTTGCCAGAGATTCAGATATCCAGATACAAAATGGTAACCAAACACTGGAAAGATTCAGGCAAACAGAACATATCTAAGACACTTAATTGGCACCCTGGCCAATGTCAAAATGAAGAAGATAATTTGACAAACTGCAAGACAAAAGCAACAACTAACCTACAAAGGAAAACCCAGCAGGCAAACAGCAGACTTCTCAGCACAGACCTTATATGACAGAAGTGATTGAGGTCCCAGTTTTAGTCTTCTAAAACAGAGTGACTGCCAGTCAAGAACTCTGTATACTGCAGAAATAAGTTTCACAAATGATGAAGAAATGAAGAGTTTTCCAGATAAGCAAACACTAAGGGAGTTTGGGACTACTATTCTTGCCCTATAGGAAATGCTCAAAAGTGCATTATATACAGAACAGCATGATAGATACAAACTACTGTAAATATGCCCCCAAATTAAAACCTCACAATTCTTATAAGACAATAGCACAAGAAGGAAAACAAAACAATTAAGCTATCACCCAACACGATGAACAGAACAGCATCCCACATGTCAGTACTAACACTCAACATGAACGGTCTGAATGCCGCACTTTGAATGCCCCACTTAACAGCCATAGACTAGTTGAATGGATGAAAAAAAATACAGCCCAAACATCTGCTATCTCCAGGAAACACATCTAATCCACAAGGACACCTAGACTTAAGGTAAAGGGATGGAAAAAAATGTTCCATGAAAATAGATAGTAAAAAATAAGCAGACATAGCCATTCTCATATCAGACAAAATAGACTTTAATTAACAATCGTAAAAAAAGATAAAGATGATTATTATGTAATGGTAAAAGGAGTAATTCAACAAGAAGATATAAAAGTCCTAAATATATACACCTAACACAGGAGCACACAGATTCATGAAGCAAATCCTGTAAGTTCTAAGCATAGAAATAAAGAGTAGCATCTTAATAGCTGGGGACTTCAACTCCCCTCTGACAGAACTGGACAGATCATTGAAGTCAAAAGTAAATAAAGAAACAGTGGAGTTAAATGAGACTATAGAACATATGTACCTAACAGACATTTAAAGACATTCTACTTCCAAACTACTAAATATATGATCTCATTAGCACATGGAACATTTTTCAAGATTGAGCAAATTTTAGGCCACAAAAAAAGTTTCAGAAAATTAAAAAAAAAAGTCATACCATGTATCTTCTCTGACCACAGTGGAGTAAAACTAGAAGTTAATTCCACATAAAGTCATGGAAATTAAACAATCTGCTGCTGAATGATCCCTGGGCAATGATAAATTAAGATGGAATCTGAGGCTTGGCAACTGTGGCTCAAGTGGCTAAGGCACCAGCCACATACACCTGAGCTGGCAGGTATGAATCCAGCCCTGGCCCGCCAAACAACAATGATGGCTGCAACCAAAAAATAGCCAGGTGTTGTGGCAGGCGCCTGTAGTCCCAGCTACTTGGGAGGCGGAGGCAGGAGACTCGCTTGAGCCCAGGAGTTGGAGGTTACTGTGAGATGTGATGCCACGGCACTCTACCCAGGGTGACAACTTGAGGCTCGTCTCAAAAAAAAAGATGGAACCTGAAAGATTCCTTGATCTAAACTACAAAAGGGACATGAGCTTTCAAAATTTATAGGCTATGGAAAAAGCAGTCCTAGAGGGAAAATTCATAGCCTTAAATGCCTTCATCAAAAAGACAGAAAGATCATAAACTTAACAAACTAATTAAATATCTCAAGGATCTAGAAGAAGAAGATGAAACCAAACCTAAAGTCATCAGAAGAAAAGAAATTAATAAAGCTCTGAGCAGAACTAAATGAAATAGAAATCAAAAAAGCAATGAAAGGATTAGTAAAATAAAAAATTGGTTCTTTGGCAAGAAAACAAAATCTATAGACAACCAGCAATAGGAGAGCAAGGACTCAAATAAACTCCATTAGAAGTGAAAAAAGAGATGTTACAACCAATACCATTGAAATGCAAAATATTATTCATGAATACTCCAAAAACCTCTATGCAAACAAACTAGAAAACCTAGAAGAAATGGATACATTTCTGGAAACATACAACTTCCCAAACTTGATTCAGGAAGAAACAGAAATCCTGAACAGACCAATAATGAGTAGCACTGTGGAGGCACTAATAAATTTTCCAACCAAAGAAAAAGCCTTGCATCAGACAGATTCACAGATGAATTCTATCGACCTACAAAGAAAAACTGGTATCTGTCCTACAGAAATTATTCCATAATATTAAGGAGGGCTAACACATTCTGTGAAGCTGGTATGATCTTGATACCAAAGCTAGGGAAGGAAACAACAACAAAAGAAAACCACAGATCAGCATCCCTCATGAACTTAGATCCAGATCCAGAATCCTTCAACAAAATACTGGGAAACCAAATTCAAAAACACATCAAAAGGATAATTCACCATGCATCCCTAGGATGCAAGGATAACTGAACATAAGAAAATCAATAAACATTATTCACCACATAAATAAAAGCAAAAACAAAGCCCATGTTGTGATCTCAATAGATGGAGAAAAAAAATTCAGCAAAATCCAGTATCCTTTCATGATAAAAATCCTCAACACACTAGGCATAGAAGGTGTAAAGGATCAGTAAAATAAAAAAGGATGAAAGGATCAATAAAATAAAATTATAACACCTCAAAATTGTTTAAGAGCCATATATGACAAACCTATAGCCAACATTATACTGAATGGGGAAAAGTTGAAAGCATTCCCCTTAAAAACTGGAATAAGACCAGGGTGTCCTATGTCACCACTTCTATTCAAAATAGTATTGGAAGTCCTAACCAGAGAAATGAGGCAAGAGAAAGAAAATAAATAAAGGATATTCAGATCCAGAAAGAGGAGGCCAAGCTACCCTGGTGCTGACATAACAGACTCTACTAAAAGACTACTAGAATTGAAACAAATTCAGAAAAGTTTCAGGTTATAAAGTCAATGCACACAAGTTAGTAACACTCAAAGTGATAGTCAAGTCAAGAACTTAATGCTATTCACAATAGGTACAAGAAAGTAGAATACCTAGGGATATACTTAACCAAGGAGGTGAAAGATCTCTACAGGGAAAACTATAAAACACTGAAAGAAATCACAGATGATAGAAACAAATGGAAAAACATTCCATTCTCATGGATTGGTAGAATCAACATCATTAAAATGCCCCCACTGTCCTAAATGATTTAGAGATTCAGTGCATTTCCCATCAAAATATCAATGTCTTATTTCACAGACATTAAAAAAAATCCTAAGTTTCCTTTGGAACCAAAAAAGAACCTGAACAGCTAAAGCAACTGTAAGCAACAAGAGCAAATCTGAAGGCATCACATCACCTGACTTTAAATTATGCTGCAAGGCTATAGTAACCATAACAGCATGGTACTGGTATAATAGTAGAGATAGAGACCAGTGGAACAGAATAGAGAACCTCAAAATAAAACGGTGTATCTACAACCAACTGATCTTTAACCAAGCAAACACTTGAGAAAGGTATTGCTTTTCAATAAATGGTGCTAGGAAAATTGGATAGCCACATAAAGAACAATGAAACAGGACTCCTATCTCTCATCATGTACAAAAATTAATTCAAGATGGATAAAAGACTTAAATGTAAGACATGAAATGTGTTTTCTTCTAAAAAACATAGGACAAATTCTTCTTGACATTTGTCTAGGCAAAGAATTTGTCTAAGACCCCAAAGGCAAATAATAGCAACAACAAAAATTCATATATGGGACTTTTATTAAATTAGAAAGCTTCTGCACAACAAAGGAAATAATTAACAGAGTCAACAGATGACCTACAGAGTGGGAGAATATATTTATAAATTTTACATTTTACATTTTAGTCAAAAGGCTAACATCAGAATCTACAAAAAACTCAAAACAAATTAGCTAGAAAGAAAAAACAACTCCATCGAAAAGTGGTCAAAATGCATGAACATAAGTTTTTCCAAAGAAGATAATAGAAATGACCTGCAAATATTTGAAAAAGTGCTCAACATCACTATGGGGAAATGCATGTTAAAACTATAATGAAATGTTATCTTATCCATATCAAAAAGGCCATTATTAAAAAGTCAACAATCAACAGATGCTGGCATGGATGCAGAGAATTAGGAATACTTGTACACTCCTGTTGGGAATGCAAATTGGTACAACCCCTGTGGAAAACAGTAAGGAGATTCTTCAAAGAATTGAATGTAGACCTGTTGTTTTATCCAGTAATCCCACTGCTGTGTATCTACCCAAAGGAAAATATGATAAATCATTTTATCAAAAAAAACCACTCATACTCGAATGTTTATTGTGGCATAATTCACAGTTGATATGATTGGAATAAACCCACGTACTCATCAATTACATGAGTAGATAAAATGTGGTTTATGTATACCATGGAATACTACTCAACCATAAAAAAGGATTGAAATAATATGTTTTGCAGCAACCTGGATGGAACTGGAGCCCATTATCCTAAGCAAAGTATGTTAAGAATAAGTATCAAAAACTCTCTAGTAAGTGGGAGCTAAACACAGGCACAAAGATATATAAAGGATATTGGAAACCAAGAGCAAGGAATGGTAGGAGGGGAGGTATGGGATAAAACTTACTAATTGGGTACAGTGAACACTATTCTGGTGACAAACACACCAAAGGCCCCAACTTAAGCATTATTCTAGGTATCCATGTAACAAAAATATTTGTACCTTCTTAATATTTTATAAAGGAAAATAAAACAAACTAGTTGATTGTAAACCTGATAGAAATAATTATATCATATCATTGTTAATGGTGGTGAAGAAACAAAATTAATCATTGAAAATACATCCTTTCATTGCTGGATATATATTTGGAATACAGGAATGAGGGTATCTTTTAAGATAAGTCTTTATTGTGGGGGTGGTGCCTGTGGCTTAAGCGGCAGAGCGCTGGCCCCATATGCCTGATTTGTGATTTTATTTTTTTTCAATGATTTTCTTTCCAACTTGTGGCTCTACCACTTTAACATGTGGCTTCCCAGGTACAGCAAAAGGGAAGAGAGAGTGAGTAAATGCTTAGAGGTTTTATGGATCAAGGTTGTACAAGATGCATTGCACTTCTGCCAATTTCACCTTGGTCACAGCTCAAACACTGCAACAGTAGCTTGGAAATATACTCTGGGTATGTGATAAGGGGGAAGAAAATACAAGTTTTGTGAATAGCTAGTTATTGCCATAACCTGTTATGATATGGCCTACCAAGATAAATATCCATTATTCTTCATAATTTCATCCTTTTGTCATTTCCCCCCATATATTTGCCTCTAATTTATTTATTTATTTATTTTGCAGTTCTTGGTCAGGGCTGGGCTTGAACCCGCCACCTCTGGTATATGGGGCCGGCACCCTACTCCTTGAGCCACAGGCGCTGCCCTGCCTCTAATTTATTAATTCCATTTTTAGCATTGTCAGTGCTGCCATTTAGAACTTTATCATTACTATTTTTAGCTCAACAATCCTGGTTTTGGCTTTGAAGAATTTTTTATTGTTCTTACATTGCTCTTGTCACATTTAAGTAGGTTTCTTTAGAATCATACAGAGAAAAAGGATCAGAAAGTTTTTCTTAATATGATAATTAGTCTGGGCTCTTCTAGAAATTATGTAGGTAACTTTTTGCTTGGTGACTATCTCTCTTTTCCTTTTTCTACCATTGAGTTGCTGCAGTGTTCCATGGGTGGACTTTGTCTTCAATACAGTGGAACCAGGTTGGTAGATTGGCATCTCTTTGGAATATACCAGCCCAAACAAGTCACTAGAAGAGTTTTATCCTTATTAATCTCTAATGAGCAAATTACATTCTCGTACGTTATTCTTGAAAATATAATCTCAAACTGTCTTTTGTCCAATTTTTTCAAAAGATAAAATGCAAAAAGTACTCTTTGAGGATGATTTGAATTATATGTCACTTATCCACTCTTCTGTATGCAAAGTTGTATGTTGTCTTTAGATAGAACTTTATCATCAGGAAGCTCTTTGCTTTGAGTAAATGTGATAGACACAATTCTGACATAGCCCCTAAGATTCCTACATTCTGTGTGTGCATCCTGTAAAATATTCCCCTCTTGAGTTGGCAGGCTTGAGTTAATCAGGGGCGCTCCTTTAAAGGAGGATAAAGAAGTCAGAGATTCAAAGCTGCAGCAGGTGCTCTGTGGTTGGTCTTGAAGAAACACATTGCTGTGTTTTGGAGATGGCCACAAGGGAGAAAACTGTAGGCAGTCTTGAGTTGCTGAGAATAATACCCCTGATAGCCAGCAAGAAAATGGGGACCTTGTTTCTATAACTACAAGAAACTGGATTCTGTCACCTACCAGAATGAGTTTAGAAGAGGACCCCTGAGCTGCAGATTAGACCATAGCCCTGACTGACACCATGATTTCAACCTGGTGGGACTCTGAAACCAGAAAAAGCATTCTGAACTCCTAATCCATGGAAATGCTGAGATAATTATTTTAAGCTGTTAAGTTTGTAGTAATTTGTTATGCAGCAAAAAAACCTAATACATTCTTAGTATTTTGGCCTCAAAGAGAAGTACTTATTAAATTTGTCATTTGTATATTGCCTTGGGATCTAGAAACAGTAGTATAGTTTATTGTCTAGTGTTTTATCTAGCCAGGCATAGTGGCTCACTCTTATAATCCCAGCTACTTGGGAGGCTGAGGCAAGAGGATCACTTGAAACTAGGAATGAAAGACCAGCCTGAGTGATATAGCAAGACCTCCTCTAAAAACAAAACAAAAACAAAGGTGTCTATCTAGAAGTCTCTCAGTTTTCTGTCTTTCTTCCATATCCCTGGGAAGCTGTGGAAAATAAGAAAATGTGCAAGTGTGAAAACTAGTAGAGAAGTTCAATTCTTTAGCAGAATCTGGGGAGGAATTTAAAAATTGTCCATTTTACAGTTATTACTGCACAGTAGTTTACCCTTACTTAGGGTATTACTTTCTGTGGTTTCAGTCGCCCACAGTCAACTGTGGTCAAAAAATATTAAGTGGAAAATTACAGAAATAAGCAATTCTTAAGTTTTAAATTATACAGTGTTCTGAATAGCTGATAAAATCTCCTGCTATTCCATTCTGGCCTACCTGGGACATGTATCCATGAAACATTGCCTCCCACCCTACCTGTTAGTCATTTAGCAGCTCTTTTGGTTATCAGATGGACTGTCTCAGTTTTACAGCACTTGTGTTCAAGTAACCCTTATTTTGCTCAATAGTGGTCCCAGAGCATAAGGGTGGTGATGCTGGCACATTGTTATAATTGTTTGATTTTTGTTATTAGTTATCGTTAATCTCTTACTATGCCTAATTTATAAACTAAAGTTTATCATAGGTATGTATGTATAGGAAAAACATAATTTTACATGGTTTTAGGCATTGCCTAGGGTTTCTGGAACGTATCCCCTATGGATAAAGGGAGACTGCTGTATTGAATTTTCAATGAAGTAGTAGTGTTTTTATTTTCAAAAAAACCTTTCATATTCTCATGTTACATTTCTTATGGTTTTTGTTTCAAAAATGGTATTTGATCAAAGCACACATACTGCTTCTGCCATGGAAAAGAGAGCCATCATTAAAGCAGGTAGAACCCCCCTATCTTATCCTACCTTATTTTCTGTGTTGATCCTTTTCCTGTGTTTTTCCAAAATACTATGCATATCTTATTCTTGAAATTATCATGTAGGCTTGAAGTGATTTTTTTAAAAAGGCCTAAAGAAGTTCTTTGTTAATTGTCTGCCGTTTTCTAGTTTTTCTTTTAAAATTGATTTCTGAAATTCACTTGTTATGGAATTGATTTGTGCAGCACAGAAGTTCTGTATTTCTTATTTTGATTGGTGTGCCTTAGGGTTTGTGGGACTAAATAACATTGGTAATGTAAACATTCTTGACTAGGTTGATTTCTGTGTGAGGCCCTTTAACAAGGGAAAGATTTGTTTACTTTTAAAATTCTAACTTGCTTTTGGCAAATTATGTGTGTTACATAATTGATGTTAAGGAAAGGAACCAATTGCCTATAAAAGATACTAAAGTCTCCGAGGCATTCTTCCTTTAGTAACTTTGTTTTTAAAGAAACTGACGCTTGAGTCAGATTAGTTGTCAACCACGGGTTTTTTAACACTTGACTTTCTTTGACTAAGTTTTCATTAGAGCAAATGTGTTCTTTTATTTATTGTGTCAAACATCTTTTGACTTAGATCTGCCACAGTACAACTGTCTGAATTCACAAAGGCCGTGTAATGACTGCCATGTAAAAGCAGTATTGGTGTTGAAACCTCTTGTATGATGATGCTGTGGAAAACATCCACAAAATTTGGCCTTTGGCACCAAAGAAATTGGTATGGTGCTCCTGCATTTACTTTTTATTCTCTTATTGATTTTGTTGTTTATTTGTGCTAGTTTTTGCTCCTAATACTTTTGCTTATAGGGATGGCCTAGGTGTAAGGTGGTATCTCATTTTTAAAGATATTTTTTTCTGCCTGTCTTAAAAAATTATTTCTATTACATATGCTTCCTAAATACTTTGAATCTGATCTCTGTTAAAAAGCACATATATATTAGATGACCATTAAGTTTAAAAATCTACTCCTAATATTGAGTAGAGGTGAGAGAAGATAAATCATTTATTTCTTAAATTTTGTTATGGACAGTATGGCAGTTTGGTTTTGAGTTTTCAAAAAAGGAGACATGAGACATAGGGTGTGTGTATATGTGTATGTATGTGTATATATATGACATATATAGTATTTATTTGTTTTGGCTAAGCAAAGTATGCCAGCTTTTTAGGAGAACTTTTCCTTTTATTAAAATTTAAGAGAAAATCATCATGTAGACTCTCAATGTACTTTGTGAACATGGCTTTGTGGTATGCTTATCTTAAAACAGACTGTTACCTAGCTTGAGCAAGAGCAAGACCCCGACTCTACTAAAAATAGAAAAACACTAGCTGGGTGTTGTGGTGGAAGCTGAGGCAAGAGGATTGCTCGAGCCTAAGAGTTAAGATTGCTGTAAGCTAGGACACCACAGCACTCTACACAGGGTGACAAAGTAAGACTCTGTCTCAAATGAAAAGAAAAACAAAAACCCAAACAAAACAGACCATTGCTTAGAAAGTTAGGGGCAAGGAGAAGTTATTACAATACTTATACCATCAGTTATTAAAATACTTATACCATACATATATATAGGTACATATTTGAGTTGTTTTGAGATTTAAATTCTTTAGAGACTGATTCTTGGCTTCTACTAAAAAACAATGATACTTAAAACAGTATGACATTATAAGAATAAACTAGATGGCAAGTAGAATAGTGGTAGAAAGTTTAGCACAGTGCTAACCTTTTCTGTCATCCGGTGAAGAGGTCTGATAGGTTTAGCTTTGCTGTATAAAATCTGAGACATGTCTCAGGAGAGGGATCCTGCTTTTGTATCATTTATAGGGAAGTTGGGAGGAGGGCAGAGACCATCTAGTCAGCTATGCATTAAGTTAAGGAAGTGACTCAGCTATGAAGATTCTCCTATAGTGCCACTTTTACCAGCAAAACAGAGCTAGTGTTCTTCAGATGGGGCTAACTAAGCCTTACTGAGCTAGCTCATTGCTAAGCTATGAGAATGGGGAAGGGAGAGAGCCACTGGCGCTCTCACATCAGTAGGGAGCTCTGTTAATGTGATTGCTGCTTTACTTGTCTGTCTTCTCTACTAGTCTGTGGCCTCTAAAAGTACAGGTGTGGTTTTTAATCTTTCCTTATCTTTTGTAGTATCTTCTATCTTTAGTAGACAGCCAATAGATAATCCTTAAAACTAAAAAAAAACAAAAAAAAAACCTACAGTAGCCAAAAGGTAGAAGCAATTCAAGTGTCTCTGGACAGATGAATGGATAAACAGAATGTGGTATATACATATCCTGGATTAAAGGAAGGAAATTTTGACAGAAATTCAAATGCTACAGAGTGGGTGAACCCGGGGAACATTATACTAATTAAAATAAGCCAGTTGCAAAAGTACAGTATTGTATGATTCTACTTATCTGAGGTTCCTAGAATTTACAAATTTATACAGACAGAAAGTAGGATGATGTTTTCTGAGATCCGCTGGGGCAGGGATGGTGATTTAGTGTTTGATGGGTATAGAACTTCAGTTGGTGAAGTTGGGGAAGTTTCAAGTGAAGGAAGTTTGAAGATGTTTACAAAACATTTTGAATGTACTGCATGCCACAGAAGAGTACACTTAAAAATGCTGAAAATGGTGCATTTTATGTAATGTGTATTTTACCACAGTTAACCCAAAGAGTATCACACATAAGCATTTTCTATAAAAAGGTAAACATCAAAAGAGTGATTGCCAATGGGGAGCAGGATTTGAGGGGAAGAAAGAAAAGGGGAGAAAATGTTTCTCACAATAAACCCTGTAGATCAATTTGTGTATAATTTAACTATTCTTAGCTTTGTATGAATAATTATGATAAAATATGTTGAACAAAAAAAAGGTATAGCTGGTTATATTTGGAATATATGTATAGCAAACAGAATTTGTTGATGGGTATGATGTAGGAAAAGTTTCAACTCTCAGGTTACAAAGGAAAAGTTCCTCGTATCTAAGGGACTTTTTACGCTTATCCATGGCATTATTGATTTTCTTTTCTGTAGTGTAAGTGAGGAGTCTCTCACTCAAGTTCATTGCCATAGCAAAATAGGATTGGAATTATGTGTTATCTGTAATTGAAATTAAGGCCTAGTCAATTTTCTAGAGTACTGTATGCCTTATCGAGAAGAGAACATAAACATTTGCTATAATGGGCAAAAAAGTAAATGTAATTTTTTGTAATATAAAAATCTTGAGGGTGGATATAAAGGTTGAAAATTTGTGATAATCAGAATGATCTCTTTCCTTGACCTTGAAATCTTAAGACAAATATTTACTCATGTTCAGAAGAGGATACATGTTCTTCAGCACCTTCTTTTGGTTGCGAGATAAATGTCACACTGTCCTACCCTTGCCACCTCTGAAGGCTCTCACACTTATTTCATACTTGGGCACATGTTCTGGTGAGGGAGTGAGTGGTTTTTGTGCTGCTGCACAAAAAGATTGAGGAAAGTGAGAATTAGAACAATGAAGGAAAATAATGCTGAAAATTGGGTCTCCTGGAATAGAGCCAGAGAGGCATCATAATTATTTCACTGGGAAACTTAGCTTTCTCTTAAATTTAAGATAGAGGAACATGACCCACACCATGAAGTTTTTCTTGGATGGTTTGTACAATAACAACTTCATTTCACTACAGTATTCCTGGGATTTACGACTGTCCCAGGTATCATGAATAAATGTCCTAAAACAATTTGAAAATTAGGTTCAGTTCACTGAACTCACGTTTGACTTTGACCTTGAGACCAGTACTTTTAGATCTAAGTTATGAGGTTGAAATGGATTGTTCTTAACATAAATAAGATGCTGTCTGGTTGTGTTTTTATTATACAGTTTAGCCTCTGAAATATGCAAGAATATGAAAAAGATTATTTGAAATGATGCCTTAAATATAATATGTAAACATACTGCCTAAGTGCTATTAAACAGTGCTATATAGGGAGCCAAGAACAACCTTAAGTCATCAGATTAAGTTTATATCTGGTCAGGCATGACTAGTCAGCCTTTCTAAAGGATGGACAAAGCAGGGTGGTGCCTGTGGCTCAGTGAGTAGGGCACCAGCCCCATATATTGAGGGTGGCAGGTTCAAACCTGGCCCCAGCCAAACTGCAACAACAACAACAAAAATAGCCAGGCATTTTGGTGGGTGCCTGTAGTCCCAGCTACTCTGGAGGCTGAGGCAAGAGAATCGACTAAGCCCAAGAGCTGGAGGTTGCTGTGAGCTGTGACACCATGGCTTTCTACCGAGGGTGATGAAGTGAAACTCTGTCTCTAAAAAAAAAAAAAGACAAAGCAAAATGTATTTTTCACATTACCACTGGAAATAGCTATCACAGTTTGTGTTTACTTGGTAGTGACCTCTCATTGACCTCTCATTACAAGTTTGGGAGTGTTAGTATTACTTCCTTGGATGTGGATTTTTTCAAATCTGATATGCCAACTATGTGATTCAAATATAGGACAAATGTTTTAAAACAAAGATTGCTTTCTTTTTTTTACTTCCCACCTCTTTACATGATTAGATTTTCTGTTTCTGTTTTTCCCTTTCTTTTGCTTCTCTTCTTCTCCCCCCTTTACTTGTTTTTATCTTCTCTCTCTCTTCTTGCCTTTCCCTCTCTCTTAGTTCTAGAAATCCTGCTTATAAGATGTGAGGGGTCAACTTCTTCATGAGCTGGCTTATATGTTGGTTGTATCATATAGTTTTAATTTTTAAAATCAACCATGGAACCTTAATTTTAAAAAATCAACTATGATCTAAGTTACTAAAATTAAGTAAATATAACTAAAATATAATTAAAATGTAATATATAAGACACTAAAATCATAGTAATGTTGGAATCAAGTTTGAGAGCCATGGAATTTATTTTCTACTTCATATATGTAGGTTAGTGGTTCTTTGTTCTAAAGAACAATTCCAATTATTGGATTTTAGAGGGTTTAAATTCAAGGATATGGAGTAATTGGTTCTGGTTCTTCCCACATCCCAGATTGTTTACAATATCCTTGTTTATCTTCACTATTAATTCTAATCCTTTTACTAGTACATTACAAGGCATACCAAGTGAACAGGGATGCCCAGGACATGTTTTAAAATTGTTGTAAATCTTGTCGATTTTTTACTTGAATGTGATTAATCTTTGGACCCTGCCTATGGATAATAATTCCTTTTACTATTTGAATTCCATCCTAAATTTGGTGAGTGCTTTTTCATATTCAGTTCTTCTCCTACCCTAAATTACTTAATATAATTCAATATTGTAGATCTTACAGAGCATGATTGATTGGTTTGGTCATTTTAATTCTTTATTTTTTAATGCTTACTTTGGGCAACAGATATCATTAATACCCAAAGAAATAGAAGTCTTATGAAATTATAAAAGTTATTGTAACATTTTATAAATGGAAGAATTCTGAGTTGTCAAATATCATATACAGTATGAGAAGAGTTAATACCAGCCCAAGTTACTTTTACTTTAAAAAAAATCGAGTCTTCCAATTATAGCACAAGAATATGGGGATAGGGGCAAAGGAGGGGGGGGAGGAAGATGGGTAGAGGGAGGATAATTGGAGGGACCACACCTATGGTGCATTTTAGAAGGGTACAGGTGAAACTTACTAAATGCAGAATATAAATGTCTTAACACAATAACTAAGAAAATGCTGTGAAGGCTATGTTGACCAGTTTGATGAAATATTTCAGATTGTGTATGAACCCAGCACATTGTACCCCATGATTGCATTAATGTACACAGCTATGATTTAATAAAAAAAAAAAAAAAGAAAGAAAACAAGAATTCTCAAAACCAGGGAAAAAAAATTGAGTCTGATTTTATATTGGTTATAAGAACATTTTGAGATAATGGTCTAAGAATGTAGACCCTTTAATAGACCTAGAATTAGGGGAAGGGAAACTGGTTCCATTGCTGAAACCCTTAAAGACCACTGAAGAATTTACTTAATATGTACTTGACTTACAAACTAGGACAGGGCATGCCTTATCCTATTATTGTCATATAGTAATAGTGATAATATAGAATACAGAGCAGCAATCTACCCCTTAATAATTTTTGTAATAATTTTTAGAGAGGGAAAGTTCATAAATCCATTCTTAGTCAGGGCTTTGTTGTACAAAAACTTTTGTGGTATATTCAGTAGTAAAGAATATAGGTTTGTGAGTCAGAAGAGCTGGATTAAAACCTGTATCTCTCAGTTATAAGTTGACTGGACAAATGACTTATCTAAGCTTTAGTTTCCTTCTTTATAAATGAGGGTCAATCAGGTAATGTACATGAAGTCCTTTACACTGTGGTCAGCACACAGCAGGCACTTAATAAATATGTGTATGGCATTTTGGACTGGTTTTGTTTTGAGATCTACATGATTTTATCAGGCAATTAAAGTCTTCATTTGGGATAGCTTGGGTATTGATAGCCTGATGCCAACTGTTCACCTCTTCATCTTTTTATTCAACAATGACAACTACATTTTTCATGACTACTTTTTAAACAAACTGATTTAGGAAAGTATGAGTTTTTGTAGGGGCAGTATTTTATTTTATTTATGTATTTTTTAAACATTAGAAGATTTTCCTTATCATTTTTATGCTTCAGTGTTAAAAAATACAAGCCTTTTTTTTTTTTTAAATTGTATTTGCAGTGGTGGCTTTAATGTCAGTGAGAAACCAAACTCTTGATCTGTTTTCTTTTTTAATTTTAATTAATTAATTACTTTTGTTTTTTAAGAGAAGTGATTTTGCTATGTTATCCAGGGTGGATTTAAATTGCTGGACTATAGCCATTCTCTTTCCTCAGCCTCCAGAGAGGTGGGATATAGCTATACAATACACTCAGCTATACAATCTGTTTTAATAAGCAATTCAGGCCATAGAAATTAGTGAGACTTAAATGCATCTCTTTATGTTATTCTTAGAAATTTGATTTTGGGCTCTTTATCTTTCTACAGTCTCTTCAAACACCTTCATTTATGAATCTGGTGATTGTATTTCTCTGTTACTAGGTTGAGCTGTACTCTGAGCTCCTTATTTTCTTATTTTCTTCTGTGCTAATACTTCTTGATATAGACGGTTCAGTTCATTGAGGAGCTATTTTTTTTTCTTTTTAATGATTCTAGACCCCTGCTATGTGTACAATGTAGTGAAGCCAAATTTGAAGTTTGGATCTAGAGCCCTCCTCCCTGTGGTGTGCCTTCTAACCTAGTGGGTAGCTCTTACTGGCCTTGGAAAAATAGAGTTGAAAATTAGGATTATTGTGCTCTCAGCAAGTGTTTTAATCTTGTCCTCTGACAGGTGTTTTCTTTACTGAGCATGTAAACTTTATCAAAATAATGCTAATGGAACTGATATATAAGGAAATTAGAAGAAAAAGAAATACTTAACATGTTTAGGAGGGTCCGAGCAATGGGCCTGAGGATGGTCTAGAATAGAGAAACTTGTAGCTCAGTGGTGTTTTCTTACATCCTTCTGGATTTCCTTGAGAAAAAATTTTAGTAGATAGTAACTGTAAACTGGTTTAAAAACTTAAGAAAACTTACATATAATAAAATTTATTATTTTTTCATGTACATGAATCTTAAAACGTTCATGTTACCCCTGCTACAGACAGGATACAGAACAATTCCATCACCTTCTAAGATTACCTTAGGCTACAGTTTATAGCTCTTTTACTAATAGATCATGCTAGAATATATGAAGATTTATGAATATTTTGGTGATATTTTGAATTAAAGTTCTACTGTCCTAACATGTCAATGCTATTTTCCCATGTTCTTTCCCTATATATTATTTAGAGGTTTGTATCTCCTCTTGCATGAATTTCTATTGTGTTATTGGGAATGTGATTCTTTTCTATGAAATATTTGACCCTTGTATATAGCAGACTTCTTTTTTTTTCATATGAGGCTAGTATTTCTCTAGTTTGTGCTTTTTAAAAAATTTTAATTTTCTTTGAAGATTTAAATTTTTATAGAGTTAAATTTATTGATACATTCTGGATTCTTCTATTATATTTCCAAAAGAAAAACAAGTACATGATATTTGTTTTTATCCTTTTGATAACCATTTTATTTCTTTTCTTTTCTTTTCTTTTTTTTTTTAATTAAATCATAGCTGTGTACGTTAATGCAATCGTGGGGCACAATGTGCTGGTTTCATATACAATCTGAAATATTTCTATCAAATTGTTTAACATAGCCTTCATGGCATTTTCTTAGTTATTGTGTTAAGACCTTTATATTTTGCATTTAGTAAGTTTCACCTGTACCCTTCTAAGATGCACCGTAGGTGTGGTCCCACCAATAGTCTTTATTTTCTTATCTGGTATATATTTCTTTTCCTCTCTAGAACTAATATATCTCTTATCTAATCCTGATTTGCTCATTCATTCATTCATGAAATTTGTATTGAGTAGTTACGATATGTAAAGTCCTATATGTAGGCATTATGATATTGACAGCTGAAACATCTTGTCCAAAAGGAGCTTTGTCTTCTATTGAAAAATGAAAAACATGCACTAATAATAGGAATACAAGGTACCAAATAAATACTATGGAAGAAATAAAGATAAAAAGATAAGAGAGTTTAGAGGAGTGAGGACTCTCCTATAGTTTGTATAAAATACTATAAGTTTAATAATAAGGTAGCATTTAAATTAAATTTGGATACATGATGTTTCAGTTAATATTGCTGCATAACAAATTATCACAAAACTTAGTAGCTGAAAACAGCAACCATTTTATTATTTATGCTTATAAATTCTTTGGGTCAGGAATTTGATAAGGGCACAGTGAAGATGACTTTTATCTTTGTTCTAAGATGTCTAGTGCATCAGCTGGGATGATTTTAAGGCTGGGAGTGGCTGAGAACTAAGAGTTGGAATCATCTGGAGCAGACGCTGTCACTCACAACTCTGGCATCATCTTTGTTGGGATGACTTAAAGATTAGATTTGCTGACTTTGAGTGCTTACATGTGATTCCTAAGCACAAAGTGGAAGTTTCATTACCTTATTTGGTTTATCTTTGGAAGTCACATTGTATTGGTCAAGCAGTTATAAGCTAGCTTTAGTTAAGGAAGGAGTCATACATAGATGGCCATCTCTTTTTTGTTTTTGGAGTCAAAGCATCACTCTGTTGGCCTGGGTAGTGTGCAATGGCATCATATCTTACAGCAACTTCAAACTCTTGGGCTTAAGAAATCCTCTTGCCTCAGCCTCCCGAGTAGCTGGGACTATAGGCTGCATAGTCGTCTATACCTGGGTAGTTTTTCTTTTCTTTTCTTTTTTTTTTTTTTTTTTGAGACAGAGTCTCATTATGTCACCTTCAGTAGAGTGCCATGGTGTCATAGCTCACAGCAACCTCAAACTCTTTGGCTCAATTGATCCTTTTGCCTCAGCCTCCAAGTAGCCAGGACTACAGGTGCCTGCCACAGTGCCTGGCTATTTTTTGCTGCAGTTATCATTGTTGCTTAGCAGGCCTGGGCTGGGTTCAAACCTGCCAGTCCCAGTATATGTAGCTGGCACCCTAACCACTGAACTATGGATGCTGAGCCAGTTTTTCTATTTTTAATAGAGATGAGATCTCACTCTTGCTCAGGGTGGTCTCAAACTCCTGAGCCTATCTACCCACCTCAGCCTCCCGGAGTACTAACATTATAGGTGTGAGCCAGCACACTTGGGCTTTTTTTTTTTTTTGAGACAGAGTCTTGCATTGTCACTCAGGGTACAGTACCTGTGACTTCATCCTAGCTCAAAGCAACCTCAAACTCCTGGACGTAAGCAATCCTCCTGCCTCAGCCTCCTGAGTAGCTAGAACTACAGGTCCCTAGTATCATGCCTGTCTAATTTTTCTATTTTTTTAAAAGCGGCGAGGTCTCACTGTGCTCAGGCTGGTCTAGAACTTCTGACCTCAAGCAATTCCTGCCCTTCACTTCCTAGAGTGCTGAGATTACAGGGATGAGTCACTGCATCTGGCTGATATACATATCTTAGTAGCTGAACATCCAAAGAATTTTGCGGTTGTTTTAAAAATCCATCCTATAAGGCCATAGTTTGAATATCTTTCAAAGCTAAAGGAATAATGTAATTATGGCAAAAGTATAGAGTAGTAAAAATTGCTGGGAGATAATCTAAGGAAGAGTTTCACCCCATGATAGTTACCCAAAAGAAATAAGGCAGGTTGACCTTTTGAATAGACAGTTACGTTGCCTATCCTCCTCCTTGCCCACCCCCCACTAGCATGACACATACACATGAAAGACACACAAACACATACTTACAAAATCAATCTTTCAGGAGTTCTTTGGGTAAGTGACTATGGGAAAACATTTCTCTGGAAAGTGATTATATGTCCTCTAAAAGTTTGTTCAGAAGTGTTTTGTGAATATCTATCTGCGTTGCTTAATGGTTTGCAAAGGAATTATCCAGAGAGGCACGTTCATATAGCATAAGGGAAGATGAAGTTGACCTTATTTTTAATATCATATGTTAAAACAATGAATATGCAGCATATATTTTAGAAAATATACATTTTATTTTTCTAACCTAATGGAGTATGTTTTTTTCCCTTTTTTGGCCATTGATCATGCAGTGTAACAGAAATAATAGGCTAGAATGGAAGCATATTCAACAGTAATGGGACTACTAGAAATTGTAATTAATTTTTGCTAGGCAATTCACTGATTGGGAATGTAGCATTCTTTTTATTCTCTCTTCTTTAGAATCTCATCAGAAATGAACTTTTAGCCAAAAATATAGAAAAGTTGATTATTGGTAACTGAAAAATGACAGATGGCCACCTAAATTCTTCCTTTGCTTAGGTCTATGTGATTTTAAACTTTAGAGGCTTTATAACCTTTGAACCTAGCTCTATTGAGATGGAGTCTTTGATGCTTCATGATGTCATGGCTACATGACATCAAGATAACTACAGACTGGGATGTATCAGACATGGTTAGATCATTAAAGCTGTATTTTTTGTCCAGGCATGGTGGCTCATGCCTGTAATCCTAGCACTCTAGGAGACTGAAGCAGGTGGATAGCCTGTTCTCAGGAGTTCAAGACCACCCTGAGAAAGAGTGAGATCCTCTCATCTCTACTAAAAGTAGAAAAGCTAACTGGATGTTTGGTGGGTGCCTATATTTCCAGCTACTTGGGAGGCTGAGACAAGAGGATTATGTGAGCCTAAGATTTTGAGGTTGCTGTGAGCTATGACACCACAACATTCTATCCAAGGTGACAGAGTAAGACTCTGTTTCCAAAAAAAAAAAAAAGTTTTATTTTTCTCTCTTAGACTCTTTTGGTTCTTTTTGAGAGGCTACCTAACAATCAATGTCAAGAGTTTTTATTGTAAATTGAAAGTTTTCAGCTGACTACATTATATTTGTTTTGAAGACTTTCACAAAAAGTTATTCCGTTGACAAGTTTGGCCTATTTTACCTTCCTGACACGCTTTTCTAATTGCACATCTATAGCAAATTTAGAACAACTTTCAATTATTATGTGAAAATTCTCTGCAGATTAGAGCAGTTATTTAGGGGGAAAGTAAAGGCTTTGTCATATTTGATGCCAATTTGCATGTGTGTATTTTGTGTAAATTCATAAGTTTGCCAACCATTGAGGCCTCCAAGTCTGGCTAGCTATTAAAACAAAACCATGATAATGGATCTTTATATTAATTTTCAAGTATCTGGAGATTTTTGAAAATTGAGAAAATATTATTTTTGAAATCAGAGTGGTTTGCCATGGAAGTTAATTACCCTTAATAGCAGTAAGAGGTTGGTACATTAAAAAAAAATTGGTCAGAATCGAAAAATGGAGTAGTCCTTACAAGTCTTTGTCTTCTGGTGGTTGATAAAGAGACCTCTGTGTAAGTGTATTTTTTTGTGGTTTTTGTATCTTAACAAGATACCACCATCTCTCCACACCTGCACATTCAACTAACTGTAGGTGAATATATTTGAGAAAAATGAAAGCAATAAATAATAACATAAAAATAAAAATAATACAAATTAAAAAAAGTATAGTATAGCAGCTATTTATGTAGCTTTTGTATTATATTCAATTTTGTATGTAATCCAGAGATGATTTAAAATAAACAGGAAGATATGTGTAGGTTATATGTAAATCCAACACCATTTTATATAGGAAACTTGGGCATTCATAGATACTCATATCTGCAGGGAGATCCTGGAACCGACACCCTGTGATACTGAGGGATGACTGTACATGAAAAGATATATTTTTAACTTAGATTTTGTGTATATGCCATTGAAAACTGGTTTGGACAGTACTGATCTTAGTCTACTTTTGAAAGCTATCATGTCCTTGATTTATGGTAATTTTATCGTGGTGCCAGAGGAGTTGAGAATAAGGAGGATCTCTTTTTCAGTATTATTAACACTTTTTTTTTTTTTTTTTACTTAGGCTAAAGTCTGTTATTAATTTGTACCTTTTCTTCTAAATAAACCGTAAAAGAAAACAAGCAAATGCCAAAAATTGGTATAGCTTACTTCTCAACAGAATGACTTATGTCTTCTTATGCTAAATTTATGGCTCTCCTAGTTTCCCTAATTTCTCCTAGTTTCTCCTAGCTTTCCCTGAAAGCTGTGGCTTAACAGGGCATGTATTCAGTTTGACTTTCTTCATGTGTTTTCAAGCAGAGTTTGGTGAACATTTTAGGGATATAGATCTTTCAAGAATCTAATGAAAATCATTAACTCTTTCCTTAGAAAAATTATCATGTGCACATAAATTTTCAAAAATATCAGGGTATTTAGAGACTCTCTGAAATATCTACAATCAATTATGTGTCTTTTCTGGGAGCCATCCAGATTATTAAGGTCTAGTATAAGTGTCAGAATCAGTAGGTATATTCTGGGAGGCTTCTTTTGTGTTTTCTTTATGATTTGTTAAGAGTACATTGTAGAGAACGTTGAATAACATTGAAAACCATCTCAGAGTTCAATTTTATATAATTAGTGGAAATGGATGGTATTTTTACTAACACATTGACAAATAGGTTTGAGATGTTGGTAAACTTCTTTACGAGTTAGATCTTGTAAATGTGTGTTAGAGAATAAGTTGACTTGTGTTGCATTTTGTTGTTGCTAGGGATAAAGTTGAATATGGGTGTATTTCTACATTTCGATTTAGTTGTAACTTCTCATGTGCTTTTGCTATTTATTTTTTCCTCTCATTTCTGTTGTACAAGTAGTACAGAAGAAATAGAGAAGGGAAAAATAACAATGAAGTATGTTCTAATGTTGACTTGAAATAGCTAGAGATAGCATAATATGAATAAGCTTAAATTTGGTATTCACTTAAATAGTAATATTATTCACTTTGCCATGAAAAGGCATTTTACTTTGGGAGAGACTTTACATCCTTCTTCACAGAGTAAGTGCCACTTTTTCTTTATGGGTGACCTTATCTCTTAACCAATGTCATAGATAAACTGAAGATTACTAGGCAGAAACACTCCTGGCTTTCAATACTTTCATTCCTTAATTATCTATGTCTATACCAGTCTTTATTGCTTTAATTCCAGTCTCAGAGGAAGAGTTAACCAAGAGGTAAGGGCTATTTTCTTCCACCTGTGCTCAGTCTCATTTCCTTGTTCTGTCAGTTAATTTTTCTTTCTCTTCTCTTTATTTTTCAACCTTTCCCTCTCCAATGGCTCCAATTCACACTCAACATGCCCAAGGCTCCCCTTTCATTGATTATATCACTGTACTCCCTCTTTCCATTGCCAAATCATCAAATGCTTTTCTTTTCATACTTTCTGTCCTATTGAATAATATCACCATTGATCTAATACAGAAATCAACCATGCTAAGAAATTTAGACTTTATAATCTATATATAGGCCCCTGAGGGGTTTAAATTAGGGCTGGAAAGGGGCACGATTAGATTTAGTCTGGGGCACTTTTTTGACTTTCCTACCAGTTGAGATTAGTATCTTAGTCATAGTGATATAAGTGTAATAAATAAAATATTGTGGGATGGTGGAGGAATTTACACAATATTATTATAAAGTTTAAATGCATTGTATTAGTGAAAGTAGAATATTAAAACTATGGAGACTCTGAGTCATTTTTGACATAGCAAGGAAATTGTAATATCTGGAAATAGAGATGGATTAAATACCTAGATGAGGCTCTTTTTTCAACTTTACTACATCTTCTAGTACATAGCAGTTTACTAGAAATCTTGAAAAATTTTGACAATTTTTCTTGAAAATTTTTCAATTTTTTTCTTTAAAAGAAATGGAAAATTTATGTCCAATATTTGTACATTTGTATTTATAAATTTCATATGTGTACCAATTTTATTAGCTCAATGGTAATAAAATTTCTTGATTATGGACTGATATTTTTGTGTATATATGCCCCATTTACAAGGTAGACATAAAGTTCATGTGCAGTTTACTATGTTAAACTATTTTAAATGACACACGAACCTTATTTCCACCCTATATGTGTGTATATATTATATATATGTATATATAATATATGTATTTATATGTTTTATACATATATATGTATATGTATATATAAAACATATTACATATGTACTACTCTCATTAGCTAGTATCTTAGGTCAGGATATACATTACGGAAAGGCCCCTTGTTAATAATACATTTAAATCTCTTTTGTACATAGTATTCTTAATAATTTCAATTTTGGGGTATTCTTTTCTGTTAGATCTGATCATTGTATTTACCATTTGGTGTGTTTGACCAGGGGCTCTTACTAGGTCTGTCAGTTATCCATTGTCATGTAACCACCCCAAATTTAATGGCTTAAAAGTACTGATTTATTATTTCTTAGGGTTTCATAGATCAGCACTTTAGCTTGGGCATACTAGAAAATTTGTCTGCTGACTTCACCTAGAATCACTCATGTGGCTAGATGGCAGTTGGTGCTAGCTGTTGGATAGGCTAGCTCAATTCTTCATGTGGTCTCACAGTATACTATCTCCTACTATGCTAAATTGCTTTGTCATAGCATAGCGATCTTATTGTTCAGAGAGAGAGAACTCAAATGCTAGGTCTCTTCAGACCTAGGCTCCAGAATTTAAAATTATACACTGCATTTTGTTAGCAAAAGCTAACAAGAGTTAGAAATTGACTGACAGAAGTCAAAAGCCAGTCTAAATTCAAGAGGATGATGAAAAAAGCAGTAGTGTCATATTGTTAAGGGGAATGGGCACAGGAAGACATGATCCATTTGAGACCACTATAGTCTTATCACATCAAGATGAGGAAAAGTATTAACTCTTCTCGTCATTTGCTAGCATTATTAGTATTATTTTCAAGCCACAGAAATATTTTAAAGCTATTTGTTTATTTTGTATGTTACTAAAACTGGATAATCTAATCTAATTTTAATTATATATTTAATATAATCTACAATATATTAAAATCAACTGAAAGAAAACCAAGTGAGGGTGTTACTGTCAATCATTCTCCACTCAGTACTGTACATCTCAAGTTCTGTATATGGTGTATGCCTTTCTGACATACAGAGGGTAAGGGTATCAGTGTTGTTCTTTCTTAAATATTATTTAAAGTTAGTTTCTTTCTTTGTTTTAAGATGAAAATAAATTTAACTACCAGTGTGGTGTTTCTCCATAATCTCAGGGTTAGATACACTTTACTTTGGAGCCATTATTCTAACTGATGTGGACCAGTTAATTGACACAAGTCTGTGGTACTGGTATGCCCATTGGTGTCCACCCTGATAGATGTGATTCAACATGACACTCTTCCCACTGCTCTGGACTGAACATGAAAGCTCTTATCAATGGAGGATCCAGGCCAGGCTTCACAAATAGATCATAAAGAGCACATGAAATAAAATTTATTTTTTATTCTGCTTATAAGAGATTAATTTTACTTGCAGAAGAGATAGAGTGTTCCTATATGTTAGAGCAGGCATTTAAGGAAAGATCTTAGCAACTGTATGTGTGCATTTGGGAGTTTGTATGTGGAAGCTGGGGAGATTCTGATTTTCATATCTGCGTTAGTAGTTTTTCTTTCTTTCTTTCTTTTTTTTTAATTATCAGGGTCGATTTACCTTTGATTTACACGTTCCTTGTGTGTGTTTGCTGATCTGACTTCTTTAGCTTTTCATACATGGTCCTGTTGTACTGTAGGAGCTTTTTACTTTCATGAAGGAATTTACTATTTGAAAAACCTTGCTAAAATTCTAGTGCACTGACAGCAACTTGTCTTATAGCTGTGCTTTTCTGTATCCTAGAAGACAATGCTTCTTCCATGAAGCCAATAGGATTAACAGGTGGCCAAGCTGGACCTCAAAGCATCCAGCCCTCTTTCCTGCTTTGACCTCATAACCTCTTCCCTGGTTGGCATTGTGCTGGTGTTGACAGTTCTCCTGGTTCAGCCAAAGGTGAAAGATAATTGCTTGTGGAGTAGTGGCTGGGATGGTATGTGTTTTTGCAGCAAGCATTCCCACCCCTGTCCCCAGGCAAAGCTTTGAATCTGGTGCATATTTCAAAGCATGTGTTAAACTTTATGTGATACTTATTAAAGTGGAGGGCTCCAGGGTGAATTGGCAGAGCCCCATAACTACATCTGCCAAATGATATATAGAGAAATGTCTTGCTACTTGTCAGGTTGAAATCTGTCTATCTTAGCAATATGCAAGCCTGCAAAAGGAAAGAGGACTCTGGCCATGTGCATATACGCAGCCTGTGAAACATCCAGGATTCTTCAGCAATGCCTTTGTTCCTATGGCATTTTAACTAGAAAGAAGGTCTTTTTATTTTCCATCTCATTTAAACCAAAACAACAATAAATCTCACATTGAAACAATAGTTTAAATAATAGTATTGCCATGTCCTTTGGTTCTCCATTCCCATTTATTTAAAAACCTATCTTGGATCAAAGACAAGGATATAGAAGAATTAACTACTTTCAGAAACTAGATTTGTGAACCATTGAGTTAAGATCTATGAAGGTGATTCTTTTATTTGCCTCTGACCTCCTTTTTTTCTTTTTTTTTTTGTAATTAAATCATAACTGTATACATCATTTATGTATTTATGTGGTAACAATGTACTGATTTTATATACAATTTGGAATGCTTACATCAAACTTGTTAACATAGCCTTCACCTCACTTAATTATTGTGTTAAGACATTTATACTCTACTCATAATAGATTTGATGTGTACCCTTGCAGTATATACCATAGGTGAGGTCCCACGAATTATTCTCCCTCCACCACCTTCTCCCCTTAACTCCCCCTCCTCTTTCCTCCTTCATCCTGGGCTATAGTTGTATTTTATCTTTCACATGAAAGTGTGAGTGATTATAAATTGGTTTCATAATAGTACTGAGTACATTGGATACTTTTTCTTCCATTCTTAAGATACTTTACTAAGAAGAATATGTTCCATCTCTATCTGTGTAAACATAAAGAAGGTAAAGGCTCTATCTTTTTTTTTTTTTTTTTCAGTTTTGGCCGGGGCTGGGTTTGAACCTGCCACCTCCGGCATATGAGACCGGTGCCCTACTCACTGAGCCACAGGAACTGCCCAAGGCTCCAACTTTTTTAAAGCTGCATAATATTCCATGGTATACATATACCACAATTTGTTAATCCATTCATGGGTCAATGGACACCTGGGCTGCTTCCATGACTTGGCAATTATTAATTGGGCTGCATTAAATATTTTGGTGTAGATATCTTTGTGGTCTTCAGGATATATACCTAGTCGGGGAATTGCAGGATTGAACGGCAGTTCTACTTTTAGTTCCTTAAGTGTTCTCCAAAGTTCTTTCCAAAAGGAACGTATTAGCTTACATTCCCACCAACAGTGCAGAAGTGTTTCCTTTTCTCCACATCCACGCCAACATTTGTAGTTTGGGGATTTTGTTTTGGGGGCTACTCTTACTAGAATTAGATGATATCTCAAAGCGATTTTGATTTGCATGAAGTTTATTCTTAAAGGAAGCAAGGTCTTTACAAAGTAGGTAAGTTATATCCAGAGCTTTTAGGTCAAAGGTCTCTTAAAGATGTTCTTTTAGAAGGAAATATGCATCTATATCATAGGCATAGATCAAAACCTCCTAAAGGCCCCACAGAAAACATTAGTATGTCCTTGTCACATTTTCTTGGACTTCTTGCCCTGCTTTTATGACCAGGTTGGGGTAGACAGACCATCAGTTCTCTAAAGGGCCTTCTTTCTTTTTTTTTAAAATAAAGTAGAAAGTAGGAAATTTAGAGGAATAAAAAGGATGAGAAGTACCAAATCTAACAACCCCCCAACCCTAAACAAAACAAACAAAACCAAGAAAAAAAGGAAAGAAAGTTGAAATTACTGGAAAGAGGTGAACCAGAGGGAACAGATAATTAGATTAGGAATTACAAAACATAGAGTGGGTACTAACTATTAATATAAGGCAGCCAGAATGGTATTGATTTATGAAGTTAAATAATCCCACCAAATGTTGATGTATTTCATCACATTCACTCTCTGCTCCTGAGAATGAAGACTTGTTTGATCCTGGGCAGCGCCTGTGGCTCAAAGGAGTAGGGCACTGGCCCCATATGCCAGAGGTGGTGGGTTCAAACCCAGCCCCGGCCAAAAACTGCCAAAAAAAAAAAAAAAGAATTGTTTGATCCTGTGCATCTGCCTTGTATTTTTCAGAATGGCTCAAAAGATGACTTTGGGTACTCACTGTAGGATCATCTGAGTTATACTTAAAGTAGGGAGGCCTAACCTGAACAATTTCATAGACAAAGTACTGTATATAGCAGATCCTGAATTAGGAAAACAAAACTCTTTATTGTTCAGAATTTGATTTTATAAACTCTCTTTTAAAAATCACAAGCCTTATACATGTGGATATATTCCAGCTTTCCAGGTGAGACCTTTGGAATCCGTTTTGCTTTTAAATATTTTCTGTGATGTATCATGTTTCTTTGTTAACTCACGTTGCTTCCTCTCGTCCTTTTCTTCTTCCTTTTCCCCCTCTTTTTCCTCCTCTATGTTCTTCGCCACCTCCTTCTTCTCCTGTTCTTTCTTTTTTCCTTTGGAATGGAGGCAGAGAACATGTAAGGAACTAAAATGTTGTTTGCTCTTTTTTTGAGCTTTTATTGGATTTCATATGTATTTTCTTCTTTATTTTCCTCAGAGTTTGTCACAGAAATAATTATTTTTAAAGCATATTTTTGACTTAAGCTTCTTTTAAGGGTAATTTGGTGTTGGGAGAGATGAAAATCTGTTTTTAATAGTTAGGTTAAATAGGACTTACCCCGAGGATCTTATATTGACTTTGTAAAAGATACTTGAAACCTAAGATTCCTCATTATTTCCTCTCCTGGGCTTATGTAGAATATTTCCCACAGGGAGAAAAAAAAATGCAAATGGAATGTAATCAGTCACTAAATCCTAGTGAATGCCACTTCTTTCTAAGGATCATCTTAGAATTTCAAATGGGTCAGTTGTGACACAATCTTAATTGTTAAAGAATACTATGAAAAAAAGAAAGAGGGAAAACTCTACATACTTTCTTGTAGAGTGAAAGTTGAAAAGAGAAGTAGGAATGCTGGAAAAATAATTTGGAACTTGTCAGTAATTACAGTAGATTTTTTTTCTTTTTTAATAATTTTATTAAATCATAATTGTGTACATTGGTGCAATCATAGGGCAGAATGTGCTTCATATACAATCAGAAACATTTTGATTGTACTGTGAGAGATAGCCTTCATAGCATTTTCTTAATCACTATATACAGACATTGATACTCTACATTTAATAAGTTTCACCAGTACCCTACTAAGATGCACCATAGGTGTGATCCCACTAATTGCCCTCCCTCCACCCATCCTCCCCCCTCCCCTCCCCTCCCTTTCCCTTTTCCCTGTATTCTTGGCTATAATTGGGTTTTAGCCTTCATAGGAAAGCTATAAATTAGCTCTATATTAGGGCTGAGTACATTGGATACTTTTTCTTCCATTCTTGAGATACTTTGCTAAGAAGAATATGTTCCAGCTCCATCCATGTAAACACAAAAGAGGTAAAGTCTCCATCTTTCTTTAA